>JAVJIF010016304.1:0-112461 GCA_038442645.1 Agave tequilana
GTCCTACGTAATGTGCTATTAAACGCGCAGAAGGCACATTTTTCTGGTTATTATTAAACGTGCAGAAGCTGCGGTCGTGCGTCTCAAATTCGAGCCGGTTCGACTCGGCGCGTGTGTGTGCGTGTCAAAAAGTGGCCCATGGCCTAACACTCATAACAATAGACAATGAAAAAGTTAGTATACAAAGCACTTAACTTTTCTTGATGTATCCAATGTTGGGCTAAATATCAAAAGCAAATAAAGAGAAACTCAAGTTTTCCTCCAAATTCAAATAGACTTCCAACAATCCCACCAAAAACTTGAGTTTCAGAAAGACAAAAGAAAGCAATATTATAAATCATAAATAAGAATGAAATTTAAGTAACATCATATTGTGGATTCAGAGACGATAACTTGCGGCCTTAAATCTACCCTTAGTGAATTTCATTACCGCCTGAGAGACATAATGGACTACGCTTTGAATTAGGCCTCTTCAACCAGATATTGATGAAAGATACACACAATAAGTTTTTATCTATTAAGCGAGAAAGTTGAGCGTTAAAGGCCATGCATACAATATCGACTCATGAGAAGTTTCTAGAGGTCAGCATTGCCCCTAACCGCGGTCATCACGATTCTTCTCACGTAGGTAAGTCCTTCAAAAATACTACAGCAGCACCTTATACCCTCATACTTCATGTATCAGACTTATTAAAAGTTTAACTCAGTCTTACCTAACTGTATTATAAGAACATCATCCCCATAGAAAAGGGGCAGTAGTTACAGTGCCACATAGAGGATATAAACATATCCGAGTCGATGCTCCACACGAGTATCACTAGTCCAGCTTGTTACTACCACATGAACCTCTTTTATGGAACTCCCGATCAAGTAGGTTGGATTCCCACTGTCGGTGAACTCTACTATGTGCTTAACCTATCTTTTTTCGATAATTCTAGGACCACACTTCTAAAAAGACCCTTAGTCAATAGGTCAATAAGATTCTTCTCGGACTTTACAAACTCTAGAATCACAACTTTTCTCAATAAGCGTTGTAAGACTTGAGTCTGGTCTGAATATGTATGTTCATTTCTTGTTGGCATTCTCTTACTTTAGAATCTCAATAGTATATCTCGAATTAGTATGAACTTAGATTGGAAGAATGGGTCTAGACATGATATAAAATTCAGATAGAAGATCCTTTAACCATTCAACTTCCAAGTAAGTAGTGTCAGAGCAATGAGCTCAGACTCTATGGTTTTCCTGCCAATTACTGTTTATTTACAGGATTTCTAGGACACAGCAGCACCACCGAATATAAATACATATCCAATAGTAGACTTAACATTGTGAGAGTCAGTGACCTAGTTGGCGTCATCATACCCTTTTATGACATCAAATAACCAGTATAGTCAAATAATAGTCAATTGTGCCTCTAAGATATCTGAAAACGATCTCTAGTGCAGTCCAATATTCTACTAGAGTTACTAGTGTATCTACTTAATATACCTACTGCATAAGAGATGTCAGGTTTAGTCATGTTAGAAATATAGAGAAGAGAGAACCTATTAGTGAGAGTATTCCAACTGAAACACATGCCACTCGTGTTCTTCTTCAAAGAAATTGAAGAATCATAAGATGTAAAAATAGATTTAGAGTTAAGAAATCAAACTTGTGAAGCATTCTTTCAATGCTATGAGATAGATTTAATGAAAATCCATTTGGGTTATGAATATCTTCATTCCCAATATCATATGAGCAGGACCTAAATCCTTCATATCAAAATTTAGAGAGAAATAATCATTTACATTTTGGAATGCATCGAGAGAAGTTAATAATAAGAATATCGTTTGCATATAGACAAATGATAATATAATCATTATCAAAGTTCTTGAAATAAATGCATTTGTCATGTTCATGGATAGTAAATCCCAAATTATGCAACAACTTTATTAAACTTTGGTGCCATTATTTAGGTGCTTGTTTTAGACCATACAATGACTTCACAAGTTTGCACACTTTGCTTTCTTGTTCCTTGACTATGAATTATTATGGCTAGTTCATATATATATCTCTTCTTCGAGATTGCTATTAAGGAAAGCAATCTTGACATCTATTTGATGTATGAACATGTTATGAATTAATGCAAGTGCAAGAAGAATTCTGATAGAAGAGATCCTGGTAATTGGAGAATAAATGTCAAAAAAGTCAATTCCTTTGGTTGGGTGAAACTTTTGGTAATTAATCTGATTTTGTATTGTCGACAGTGTCATTGGATTAGAGTTTCTTCTTAAAGATTTATTTACAACCTACATGTTTGGATCCTGGAGGAAAGTCAGTGAGAATCCAAGTGTTATTCTCCATTATGAACTTGATCTCATTGTCAATGATTTCTTGCCAGAGAGGAGATTTAGAAGAGTCCATTACCTCCTTAAGGAGATAGGATCACCTTCTACAAGATAAGTAAAAAAGTCTTTACCAAAGAATGTGAGAGTCCCAGTTCTTTTACTCCTTCTAGGCTCAAAATCAGTTGCAGGAGCAAAACGAAAAGAAGGAATATCAGAGATAGAATGAGTACAAGAAGAATTACTAAGGATTCTTGATTTGAAAAAAAGATGTTTTTAAAGTAGACAACATCTCTAACTTAAATGATGGTGTTGTTGGATATTTCACTTATCTCAGAGTTAACCATTAAGAATTGATTAATATTGCTATCAAGTGCACATCCGATGAAGATAACATCAACAATCTTGGGGCCAATTTTCCTTTTGTTCGATTCCGGTATTGAAACCTTAGCCAGACAACCTCAGACTTTGAAGAATAATTGTTAGGAATTCTCCCTTTTGTGTGTGCATTGCATATTTTGCTCTGAATTTTTCTATTTTTCAAAGATTTCATAAAAAACATAATACTCAATTTAATTGTTCGCTTAATATTTAACGATCTGATAATGATTTGAAATATGTGAAACATGTTATTCAAAATTATTGTGTTTCTCATGGTATATTCATCAAACTTCGTGTGCTCATACACCTCAAAAGAATATTGTTACTGAAAGAAAAAATAGTTATTTACTTGATACTGCTCGAACGTTAATGATTCATATGTATATTCTCAAGTGTTTTTGGGCTTACTTAGTCATTACTGCTTGTCACTTAATTAACAGAGTTCATTCTTCTGTTTTACATGCAAAATCTCATTCTCAGTTTATCTTAAAATATCCTAAAAAACAACTGTTTGAGTGTGTTTTGTTCAAATTCTCGAAAAAGGACATGATAAATAGATTATCGAGTAGTTCTATGCGTGTTCTAGGATATTTTCAGACAAAAAAGATATCAATGTTGGAAATCCCATCATTTATCTAGCATTTTTTCTCTTCTGTTTTTATTCTGTTTGCTGTCTTGTCTTTTTTATTATTGCCATAGCCATTCCATGCTTATCTATGGTAGAATTACTTGTTTATATTCAGTTTTGCGGTGTAGTTCTTCGATTGGTAGAAGTGTTGGAATTGAAGAATATAAAAGTGAATCTTGAGCTGATTATGGCAAGATCCGTTGATCGAATCAATTGGATGATGGTTGGAGTGTGTTCTCCTTCCATTGGGGATGAACGTGGTATATTCACATGTTCAATTCCGACATCGAATGAATGAGATATTCAAGTCTAAAGATTGCCTAATTCAAAGCCAAAATGGGACTAAAGGTAGCTAAAAGTATTTAGTCCCACATTGACCGTGGGATGGAAGTTCGTGGTGTTTAAATAGAGAAAATTGAGAACAAAGGGCGTGTCCTTTGGGTACTTGGAGTTTTCGCCCGCGATTGAGAGGGAACTATGCCCGCACATGCGCCGCGCGCACCGCCGCTGGCGGCGGCGGCGCGGGACCGGGTTCGGGTTGGGTCTGGGTTCGGGTTCCTACCCGGCCGGTTCTTTTTGAAACGGGCCTCACGGGTATAGGTTACTCCGTTATCCGAACCAAACCCGCTCCGCTCCGGATCCGAATCACCCGCCAACGGATGTCTGCAAACGGATCTGAACCGCCCGCCAACGGATGTCTGAAAACCGTCTGTGCGGTTGGGCAGTTGGACCGAACAGTTGCAACGGTTCAGTCCGAACCGCTGCAACTGTTGGAATTAGCGGACGATAATGCCCCTCCCGGAGCGCTATAAATAGCGCTACGGTTTCCCTTTCTCAGACACACCAACAATAGCGAGAAATATATATCTCTCTCAGAGAGTTCTGAAGCAAGTTCTGAATTGGCAGTGGAGTTCTGAAGCTACTTCCAGTGAGAAATGGGAAATCCGTAACTCGGTTTCCGAAGCGACTTCCAAAGAAGATTCTGCAAAATTCGTTCTGAAAGAGGGCTCAGAAAATTCAACAGATTCTTTTATAGAATTGTTGTCTGAATCTGGGACTTTTGAAGAAGAATATTCTTCAACCTTCCTTCGTCCTCAACAGTGGGTGCTACTCCAAAGTAAAGGCAAATATTCATTCGAAATTTGTCCTTGTCCCGCTGCTTCAACGATCCTGTGAGGTACTGGTTGACTACGGTTCGACCGTACGGTGATTTGATAGTGCTATCCAAATACCGTGAAGGAGTATTGTATCTTGAGAGACCAGCGTCCATTATCCCGTTAGCACCGGTGCGGGGGACGTAATTGTCTTAAGGAGATTCGCTCTAAGCGTACCTCACTCCAAATACTGTATAAGTGAATTAAGTTCTTTATACAGGGGATATACTTTACAGTATATCGAGACTGATTTAGATTCAGTCTAATTGGTGTTTAACCAAGGAAGGAAATTGAAAGGTGGTTCTTAAATTAAGGAACGTTCTATTGAACGGAAAACCTCCCACCTGATATTTGCCGACCTGGCCAATTAGATTGTTGATATTTCAGTGATCTTGAATAGTATCAGATTGATTCCTGTTAAGCAGAAACCAACAATCTTAAGACAATTATTACTATTGAAGTTTCTTACTTCTGTTCTGCTTAAACTTGCAGAAAATGTCTGAGACTAATCAAGATAGCACAAGTAAGGCACCAAACATGCAGCTCCAAGCTTTGATGCCTACTCCACTTCCTAACCGAAGCCGGAGAAGCCAGGAAAATTTGACGGCACAGAATTCAAGAGATGGCAACAGAAGATGCTCTTCTACTTGACCACTCTTCATCTGGCAAATTCCTGCAGGAAGATCCACCAGAACCGGAACTGATCGGGACTCAGTCCTTGCAGTCGATGCTTGAACACAAGGTGACTTCCTTTGCCGAAATTATGTTTTAAATGGACTGGATGACTCTCTTTACAATGTCTACAGTCCTATCACAACGGCAAAGAAGTTATGGGCCTGCCTTGACAAGAAATATAAGACTGAGGATGCTGGTACCAAGAAGTTCGTCGTAAGATGATTTCTGAAGTACAAAATGGTGGATAGCAAGACTGTAATCAGTCAGGTGCAAGAGTTCCAACTTATCTTGCACGAGATAGAAGCTGAAGGTATGATCCTACCTGAAACCTTTCAGGTTGCAACTATCGTGGAGAAACTCCCTCCTGCGTGGAGAGATTTCAAGAATTACCTGAAGCACAAGCGAAGGGAGCTAAAGTTAGAAGATCTCATTGTGAGGCTTCGTATCGAGGAGGACAACCGCAAGTCGAGAAAAGGAGCAGCAAGAACTCCTACGAAGCAAAAGCAAATGTGATCGAAGACTCAAAGGGGAAAGCGTCTACTTCCAAGGCTTAAAGCGGAAGAAGACTTCTCAGGGGTACAAAGACAAGGCCCAAGACGGCAAAAACATGCGCTTCAAAGGAACCTGCTACATCTGCAACAAAGAAGGGCATAAGGCGAATGAATGTCGCAGCCGTCTCAAAAATAACAAGAAGAGCCATCCACAGGCAAACTTGACCAACCATGAATCGCCAAGCCTTTCTGCTGTGGTGTCAGAAGTGAATCTGACAACTAATAATAAGGATTGGTGGGTAGACACCGGGGCTACCCGGCACATCTGCTCTGAGAAATTGTTATTCTCAGAATATCAAAAACTAGAGCAAGATGAGCAACTATTCATGGGAAATTCAGCCGCCTCAAAGGTTGAAGGAAAAGGCAAGGTCATCCTGAAGGGACATCAGGGAAAGAGCTTACTCTTAACGATGTGCTTCATGTTCCAGACATCCGCAAGAATTTGATCTCTGGATCAATACTTAGTAAGAAAGGATTTAGAATGGTTTTTGAATCAGATAAATTGTACTTAGTAAGGGAGGGATGTATGTGGAAAGGGTTATCTTGTTGATGGACTTTTTAAAGCCAATGTTGCAGTGGTTGATAAAAAGTCTGTGTATTGTACCCGAAGCTTATATATAAAGGAAAATCTTCTGTTTATTTGCTTGAGTCTCCTATTTTGTGGCATGCTAGATTAGGGCATGTAAATTACAAGTCATTAAAGAACTTATCTAATCTGGGATATATCCTAAACTCAACTTGAAAGAAATTCGTGCAAGTGTGAGATTTGTGAGGCCAAGTTGGCGAAAAATTCATTTCACTCAATTGATCGAAATACAGAACCTTTAGGGTTAATTCATAGCGATTTGTGTGACTTGAAATTTATGCCAACTAGAGGCAGTAAAAAGTATTTTATTACTTTTATTGATGACTGTACAAGATACTGTTATGTGTATCTTTTAAACAGTAAGGATGAGGCAATAAATATGTTTATAACATATAAAGCCGAAGTTGAGAATCAACTCAATAAGAAAATCAAGATTCTAAAATCTAATAGAGGCGGAGAATATGAATCAAATGATTTTAGTGAGTTATGTGTTAATTTTAGTATAATCCATCAAATAACAGTATCATATACTCCTCAGCAAAATGAAATTGCTGAACGGAAGAACAGAACTTTGAAAGAGATGGTAAATTCCATGCTCGTAAGTTCTGGAGCTCCGCAGAACTTGTGGGGGGAAGCTCTATTAACTGCAAATTATATTCTAAATAGAGTACCCCACAAGAAACTTGGTCTAATACCATTCGAGTTATGGCATGGAAGGACACATTCCTACCATTATCTCAAAATGTGGGGGTGCCTTGTAAAGGTACTAGCACCATTACCTAAAAAGACTAAGTTGGGAGCAAAAACTATGGACTGCATATTCAAAGGCTATGCCTTGAATAGTAGTGCCTAGAGATTTCTGATTCATAAATCAGAAATACCAGATATTCATGTAAACATGATTATCGAATCTAAAGATACTGTGTTCTTTGAAGACATCTTTTCATACAAACGGGAAGCAGATAAGACTTCTGGAAAAAGAACACACGAGATGGCGTTCAGGGACGAAAGCCCCGAGGAACCAATTGTTAATGCGAAAACTGAACCAAGAGGAAGTCAGAGATCTAGAATCTCAAAATCTTTTGGTTCAGATTTCATACCATACGCTATTGAAAGCAAGCCTCAAACATTTAAAGAGACTATGTCAACCCCAGAAGCACAAATATGGAAAGAAGTTTATAAATAGCGAAATAGAATCCATACTAAGTAATCATACTTGGGAATTGGTAAACTTGCCTCCTGGCAGTAAACTAATTGGGTGTAAGTGAATTTTCAAACGAAAATTAAAACACGATGGATCTATCGATAAGTACAAAGTTAGATTAGTAGCCAAGGGTTATCGACAAAAAGAAGGACTTGACTACTTCGATACTTATTCACCAGTAACAAGAATAACATCCATTCGGATGTTGATTGCAATTGCAGTATTGCATAACTTAGATATCCATCAAATGGATGTCAAGACTGCATTCTTAAATGGTGAATTAAATGAAGAGATATATATGGAGCAACCTGAAGAATTTATAGTTAAGGTCCAAGAACACAAGGTGTGTAAATTGATAAAATCCTTATACGGTCTAAAGCAGGCTCCAAAACAATGGCATGCGAAATTTGATAGTGTCATGATCAAAGATGGATTCACTATCAATGAATGCGATAAGTGTGTTTACACGAAAACAGTTGGAAATGCATGTATCATTATTTGTCTTTATGTAGACGACATGTTGATACTTGGGACTAATATTGAAATTATTAAGTCCACTAAAAGAATGTTATCCAACAGTTTTGACTTGAAGGATCTGGGGGTTGCTGATGTAATTTTAGGAATTAAAATTACCAGAATACCAGATGGAATCAGTCTATCTCAATCTCACCATGTGGATAAGATGATAGAAAGATTCAAGGATCATGGGATAAAAGAGAATACAAATCCTTTTCTCCCACACGTCCACCTTCATAAGAATACAGGAACTGGAATACGCCAGTTGGAGTATTCTCAGATTATCGGAAGTCTAATGTATTTGATGAATTACATAGACCCGATATTGCTTACGCTGTAAGCAAGTTAAGCAGATACACTAGTAATCCTAGTGATCAACATTGGACTGCTCTACTACGAGTATTGGGATACGTATCACATACCAAGGAATATGCCTGAGATATGGACAGTATCCTGTACTTGAAGAATACAGTGATGCTAATTGGATTGCAGATTCTGAGGAATAAAAATCAACTAGCGGATACGTATTTACTCTAGGAGGAGCAGCGGTATCGTGAAAATCTTCTAAGTAAACATGTATTGCCCGTTCCACTATGGAATCGGAATTCATAGCCTTAGATAAGGCCGGAGAAGAAGCAGAGTGGTTTCGACAATTCTTGGAAGATATACCATTATGGCAAAAGCCAGTGCCCGCTATATGTATACACTGCGATAATCAAGCAAGCTATATTTAGGGCACAAAATGTTATATACAACGGTAAGTCTAGACATATTCGTCGTAGACATAATACCGTGAAGCAGTTGCTCTCAAATGGAATTATCTCTATTGACTTTGTATCGTCAAAAGATAATTTAGCGGATCCGCTTACTAAAGGTTTAAGTGGAGAGCGTATAAACTGCGCATCGAGGGGAATGGATCTAAAAGCCTAACCATACTGAGTCAGCTTAATGGAAACCTCACTTAGCGACTGGAGATCCCACGGACTAAGTTCAAGAGGAAAAACTAGTTATGATTGACTCAACAAGTAAGTACTTGGGAGCTTGACTCCAATCCATTCCTAAGGTGCATAAGTGCTTTTCTACAAGTGGATTAAGGATAAGCTTAACGCTTTTAATGATGCCTATATCTTGTTACTAAACAAGTGGAGTAGAGTAGACTACTCTTAATAGGACGATCACCTATGTGAGTATAGAGTTGGGTCGGCTCTTTGGGAATTTCTATGGAGGCTGTTATTCCTAAAGATACTCTCTGAAACCAAGAATGTCCAGGGCCAAAACAGACACAACCGAGAACCAAAGTTGATTTGGAAAATCACTGGGTGAAGCTTATTGACTTAGCTTACACTAACGGCTAACAGTTCAAGACCTAGTTCACTGATTAGCCAGTAAGTCCGATAAAACTTTCGCTATGGAAGGTTCAAGACCTAGTCCACCTATCCTGATACAGTTTCTTTTCTAATGTACCTTTCACAATAGAGTCAGTCTCTTTGTGTGTCATTTCCTTGAATCTCCATTCATTGTGGGGGATTGTTGGAATTGAAGAATATAAAAGTGAATCTTTGAGCTGAATTATGGCAAGATCCGTTGATCGAATCAATTGGATGATGGTTGGAGTGTGTTCTCCTTCCATTGGAGATGAACGTGATATATTCACATGTTCAATTCCGACTTCGAATGAATGAGATATTCAAGTCTAAAGATTGCCTAATTCAAAGCCAAAATGGGACTAAAGGTAGCTAAAAGTATTTAGTCCTACATTGGCCGTGGGATGGAAGTTCGTGGTGTTTAAATAGAGAAAATTGAGAACAAAGGCGTGCCCTTTGGATACTTGGAGTTTTCGCGCGCGATTGGGAGGGAACTATGCCCGCACATGCGCGCGCGCACCGCCGCTTGCGGCGCCGGTGCCGGGCCAGGCTCGGGTCTGGGTCTGGGTTGGGGTTCGGTTCGGGTTCTGGGTTTGGGTTTGGGTTCGGGTTCGGGTTCGGGTTCCCTACCCGACCTGATTCTTTTTGAATCGGGCCTCACGGGTATGGGTTACTCCGCTCCGGATCCGAATCACCCGCCAACGGATGTCTGCAAACGGATCCGAACCGCCCGCCAACGGATGTCTGAAAACCGTCTGTGCGGTTGGGGTTGAACCGAACAGTTACAACGGTTCAGTCTGAACCGCCGCAACTGTTGGAATTAGCGAACGATAATGCCCCTCCCGGAGCGCTACGGTTTCCCTTTCTCAGACACACCAACAACAGCGAGAAATATATATATATATCTCTCTCTCAGAGTTCTGAAGTAAGTTCTGAATTGGCAGTGGAGTTCTGAAGCTACTTCCAGCGAGAAATGGGAAATCCGTAACTCGGTTTCCGAAGCGACTTCCAAAGAAGATTCTGCAAAATTCGTTCTGAAAGAGGGCTCAGAAAATTCAACAGATTCTTTTATAGAATTGTTGTCTGAATCTGGGACTTCTGAAGAAGAATATTCTTCAACCTTCCTTCGTCCTCAACAGTGGGTGCTACTCCAAAGTAAAGGCAAATATTCATTCGAAATTTATCCTTGTCCCGCTGCTTCAACGATCCTGTGAAGGTACTGGTTGACTACGGTTCGACCGTACGGTGATTTGGTAGTGCTATCTAAATACCGTGAAGGAGTGTTGTATCTTGGGAGACCAGCGTCCATTATCCCGTTAGCACCGGTGCGGGAGACATAATTGTCTTAAGGAGATTCGCTCTAAGCGTACCTCACTCCAAATACTGTATAAGTGAATAACTTCTTTATACAGGGGATATACTTTACAGTATATCGAGACTGATTTAGATTCAGTCTAATTGGTGTTTAACAAGAAAGGAAATTGAAAGGTGGTTCTTAAATTAAGGAACGTTCTATTGAACGGAAAACCTCCCACCTGATATTTGCCGACCTGGTCAATTAGATTGTTGATATTTCAGTGATCTGAATAGTTGTCAGATTGATTCCTGTTAAGCAGAAACAACAGAAAGACCTAGGTTGTCTTTTTTTTTTCCCTTCTTAAGTTGTCAGATGGAGTGTGTTTTTTTTCGCTTTGTGTTGCCTTTGCCAACTAAAAAAAAGGGATGACATGCATATTGTATTACATCTGTAGCATACTATCAGGAGTTTAAAAATATCTTCCCAAAGCTAAAAGTATTACATGATGAAATTTTCTGTGATGCTGCAATGATTTATTTCCTTTATTGACTGTATTAACATGATACCCATTAAGGTTTCAATATCTTCTAGGTATCATGTTAATACAGTCCCTTTAAAAAAAAAAAAAAAAAACTGCCAGGACCAACAGTTTGAAATAATTTTTTTCACTCAAAAAAAAACGTTTATTGTACCACAAAGGTATAATTGTTGCCTCTCTCAGACTGTTGCTTCATGAAGCATAGCTATGAAGTAGTGCTCGGGCGAATTTTGTGTGTTACACCATATACCTATTATATCTAAAATCAACTTGGATCACCTTAAGCTACTTCATGACATTTCTGTTTGTGGAAGTGGACATAGGTGGGGAGTACTCGAATATCCAGGTGGCTCAAAAAACAGATTTGCACTAAAATATAAATGATTATTGTTAGAAAGAATGCCGGAAAAACACGACTAGACTGTTTGATAGCTCGAATTGCACGCATTATTAGAATTTGGTGACCTGACTTTGAGGTCTGTCCCGCTTGGTAAAGGGTAGGGATGGATTGGGGAGTCGCCAGGTTCAAGTCTTGAAACTCATGCAAGAGAGGAGGGAGAGAAGGACCAGGTTTTGCATTACTGTTTCTCTTCTAGGACTGAGAAAAAGAGAAATGGAGGAGGGAGGGTAGGATAGGACTATGCTTTCCTATATAAATTCTTTCCTTCTCTCAGTGTGCTGGAAACTACTACAAAGAAATGCAAGAAGATCCCATTTGGTTTGGTGGTTCATTTTCTTCTCCACTGCATCTTAATCTGTCTTTCTGAAGGCCTATTTTGCATGATGTCATGATGTGTGCAGATATTTTCCACAAGGAATCAAACCAACACTCAAGTCCAGCAGTTTTTTTGCTTGGGCACATCCTCTCGAGCATTCCTTTCCTGTTCCTCATTTCCATTTCCTCGACTTTGGTCTTCTATTTCCTAGTTGGTCTGAGGGACGAGCTCAGCTTGTTGATGTATTTTGTTCGGAACATCTTCATGTGTCTACTGGCGAATGAAGGGCTTATGATGATTGTTGTATACATCTGGCTTAATACATCTCTTGCATTTTGACACTGGTCTTTGTTCATGTCAGTATAACCCAAGTTCTAAATGAATACTAGGATAAGAATTAATGGTAGCATTTAATTTGCAATACAGAGCAAAATGATAAAAACTTATCAAGATTATAGTTTGCAACTATTTAACATTACCATAATTTCTCTTTGCCAGGTTATAATGATGCTTGTAGCTGGATATTTAAGGATCTGGTATGATCTTCCTGAATATGTTTGTAGCTGCATTCCACACTTAACGCCATTCAGGTAGAGTTCTCCTCATCCATAATATGTAGTAGCTTATGTCAACAGGAACCATTGAAAACTTAATGCGGCCACGTAGATACTCACTATAGCACAGCATAAATGATCATTTGTACACATCTCAATCTGCAGGGACTTTTGGAGAATGAGCACATTGGGACCTCCTTTGCAATCGGGCAGCTGCGAGCTATTCCTTGTGTGCAGGCTGGTCATGGTTCTTACGACATTCTTATTCCAGAAATGCCAAGTGGTACAATCTACTGGTGCTGTTTCTAATGGCCTCTGGATATCACATCTTCTTGTTTGCACTGCTTCGCTTTCATGTAAGAAGAAAGCTGGCCACATGGACATACAACAACCGCAAGGTGATTTTTGCCTTATGCTTTTATTTTTATAATTTCTTTCTTCTGCATATTTTAAAGTGGAGAAAACCTTGTTCTATAAAAGGATAACTGATTTTAGCAAAATACAAACATTCAAGATGTAATTTTTTCCTCCTATTTACATGAGAATAGAAGGATCATTAATGACCTGAGGTTCTTCAAATCTTCCCTTTTCAGTACCTTTTTTCACTCTTTCTTAGTTAGCTTGTATGATTATCTTCGGATGACAATTATATTACTTGATAACTAGACAAAGTTTATTGACTTGGTTTATCAATGTATTGATTATTTGATATAATGTTACTGGCATTACAAGGTTATTGTGTTTCTGTCAAAGGTAAAGTGAACAGTAGATTGCCCTGGAATCTTGCCATAATTCCTGCAGTGATTTTTAATCATGGTGACAGATTCAAAATTCCGTCTCAAGTTTCAAATTCTTGTCATTATTTCCTAGAATTTTCCCCACTTTCCAACATGAACTTATTAACTGCTTATGTGCTATTTGCTGTAACTTCACATTAGATTAACAACAGACAGTCGTTGTTCTATTGCCAAGCTTGAAGGAAGTCCGGATGGTTATGAGCAAAGGTTCTAACTATTTATTTAAAATTTTCTTTTCTTTCGTTCTAATCTTGCATACTGGGAAACAATAGTTATTTATAGTGCAATACAGGGAGGGATAATTAGAACCTAAGGTATTTACTTGATTATGTAGGTATCTGAAAATTTGTAATTGAAGATTTGTACACAGAAGGCCGAGGGGGTGTATCAAAAGCGGTTTCATTGGGTATTTTTTAGCAATCAAATAAAAACAGTGACTAACCTTAAAAGGACTTCTGGGTGAAATGAGTCTTGCTGGGTGTACGAGTCTACAAGTAAGTCTATTCAACTGAAATGTTGGTATCAAATGGCTGATAGGCGATGGATGATGAAAGGAATGACAATCTGTAAAAGTTAAGGCAGTAGAGAAAACTATACAACCACTGCCAATCCTGTGTGTTAATGATCTAGATGATGTAGGAGATGTTATTAAACATATAGAGAAAGTGAAAGGGACCCTTAATTGTTTCAATTTCTGTAAGGATTTCAAAGTTGACTACAGTTGATCAAGATAACCACATAAGTGTAATTGTGATCAGATCTGAAGGATTACCGTAGTGTTTAAGATCGGATTTGAAGGATTGCGGTAATGCCTTCTTTTTGGTTTCATCTGTGCTTGAGAGTTATGTATTTTCTTATGGAAAATTACCATTTTTTTTTCTTTCTTTTAGACTCTTTCTTGCTGTTGGTCAATGGTGCACAAATTTAATTTGCAAGACCAAATAAAGAAGGTAGGTTTCCCAACTGTCAATTTGTTCTCTGAGATTTATGGTGAGTGCATCGCTTGTTCGTACAGTACATGGACCAGGAATTCGACAATAATTTAGAGAAATGATGTGTGAACAAACAACCAGTCATAATTTTATGGAGCCTGTGGTGATACATGGACCCATAGTCTGTCTGCTGTCATCCTCCAGTTGGAGGATGCGTAGCGGGGAAGTACAGCTGTCTCCATTATTTTCTTCCTCTGAAGGATCTTGATGTTAAGAACTATTCTTAAATAGCAGCAAAACACTTCTGAAGCCTAATGGCTCTACTAGAATGTTCATTCGACAGATAACAATGGTAGAGATCTGAATTACTTTGTACAGTAGGAACGAGAAAGGCTTTTATTCTAATTGGTTTTGGTTGACAATATGTATGTTGATTCCAAGACGAATCATTTGTAAGAATCACAAAATTACTTGTGTGGTGAAGATAGTTATATCATATATTGAAAATATCATTAAAATTACTATTGCAAAGCTAATAAGGAGTGCAAAGAGTTGTTTTTGTAGGCACATCAGACTTCAAAGAATAACTTGATTTTATTGAGCAATTCTTGGAATCTCAGTCTGAATGATCTGTGAGGACTGAATAGGTACCTTGCAGCCCATCTTAGGTGAAATGTTGCTACCCATTTTGGGGCTCAGTTTCTGTAAGTTGTTCTAACTTGTAGATAATTGAGCATTTGATACTGACACTCTTGTTGATCCTCTTCCAATGTAAAATGAACCCATCCTGGTCAATGCATCAAACTATTTGTTGCCTTGGCCCCAGCCAGAGTTGGATGTTTGAGCCATAACTCAATCCAATTATACATCATATTGTACACAACTGATTTGCTCAAAGTTTTGGATGCCACTCCCGAAACCACCTTTATCTGAGCTATTTCTGGACCTGAATCTGTCCGAAGACAATGCGGATAATTACTCATCTTTCATAGGGAGAATTGCTGCAGTCTGATCCTTCAACCAAGATGTTGCTTTTCTTGGTTTGATTCAGATATGTTAAAATGATATGTTTTATTTGTAGACACTCCATATTTATATATTACAATAACAATCAATATATACTACTAGTACAACATATAATCAAACTATATTATATGAAAATGTACACTATTCTCTGTATACTATACATCAATACCAATTTTAATGATTAAGTGTATATCACAGATGCGCATATGGGGGGCCAATTCTCACTGGAAGTTCTTCACAAAGCAGACATGGTAATGGAGTGAAGAAGACGGAACACTGAAATGATGAAACCAAAAGAGAAACTCATACATGTTTTTCTTCCTTTTGTCCATTGAAAGAGATATCAAGCTAGACATCAAAAAACATGAACGTGACAAAACAATATTCGGTCCGACAACAATCTATGCGATCTTGTTCTTGTCTCTGCCTTTAGCTTTGCTGCTGATCTCTCTATGTGTAGCTATTCATTTATGTAGGTGATGTGAAACGTGTATATGCTCGAAAATCAATAATAATAATACTCAATTTAACGCTTCACCAATATGAAACGATCGTTGGTGGGAAAGGTTGTAAAACTAACAATATTGATTTAGATTATTAAACATGCATATGCGTTTGGTCTATTACAAATCAAAAAAACTAATTAATTCTATTTATGTTATGCAGGCAAAAAATTCTATGGACAATAAAGAAGCTAATGGAATAAAGGGCACTAGAATCACACAGTTCGCAATTTATGTGGACATAAATCAATTATTGATAATATTTCAGATAATGTATTATCAGACTTGTAAATAAAGAATCTTGTATTAGAATTTCACGTACTAAGAATCGTATTCAATCTTAGTGTCATGTTATTGTAAATGCGTAGCTCTTGTTGTCACGGTTGCGGTCCTTCAAAAATCACGCAAATCGGCCTTTAGATGGCTGAGATACGGCCTGAAAACGAAACTCGAACACTAGCGGGTCTGTTTTGTTTAACAGGCCTACTGGCAGTCGAGTACACTATAGCAGCGGGTCAGATGAACTTAGCAAATTGGGCCGAATAGTTGGGGCGTGGAGTTCATGTTCGAATCTGAATCTGAATTGGATTCAAATTCCAACAACTCTCAGTTGATCTGTAGGAGGGTTGAGCTCGTGTTGCTCGACGTCGTTGGAGGGTCGGGCGGCGAGCTCGGAGTCTGTGAATTGGCAGATGAGGAGGGCGGAGACGATGGTGGTCTGGCGGCGAGGGAGGAAGAGGAGGTGTAGCAAGGGAGGCTGAGATAGTCAAGGTTGGCAATCTTGGGCGCTGGCTGAGCTTGGTCACTGGTCGGCGCTCGGTGACTATGCTCGCGCGAGCGTTGGCGCTCGGGCGAAGATGCTGGTGGTGGTTGGTTATTGGGCGACGAGGGCGAGGTCGGGGCGACGAGGGCGAGGTTGTGACGACGAGAACTTGGATGTGGAGTTGCTGGTAGGGAGAGGGAGCAGGCTGGGACATGGGCTCATGCACGGGCGCGGCCAGGTCTTGGCTTAGCACGGAGGCGCGGCTAGATGAAGTCTGGCAGCTCGCGGTTGGTCGGCGGAGAGGTGACGGGGTTGTTGCGTGGGTGGTGTTGTCAAGAGGGAGGGGGGGGGGGGGAGGGAAGACAGAGGGCTTTTGTTTTTTTTTTTTTGTTTGTAATTATTTCTCTTTTTTCCTTTTTCTTTTGTGTGGGGATTTTGAGAGAGAGAGAGAGAGAGAGAGAGAGAGAGAGAGAGAGAGAGAGAGAGATGAGGGCTAATTTTCTTGGGTCTTCAATAATGGGATATATGATAGATACTACTAGGGTTTCACATTTCTACTAGGGGTTCTCTAGGGTTCACACTCCTAAAGAGTTTAAATCTTGGAATCCAAATCTCGCTCATAATTTTGAGAAATTGTAAAAGCTTCAGATGATTCAGTGATTATAAAGATTACATATGGGCTTCCTTTATAGGCAATACAAGACTTGGGTTTAATTGATATGATACTAAAAATAAAAACAAACTAAAATAAACCAAAATACAAGAAAATAGAAAATACATAAAAATACTCAAAACTACCTGATCAAAATAGAAATGGCACATCTTTGTCCTGGTTGGTAATCATGCCACGGCTTCGTCTTGACACGGCTTCGTCTTGATGTCCGCAACAGGAGGTGGTTGCCATCCATCTTAGCTGACCTCTCTGTGTAGATATTCATTTAGTGGGTGGTTGCCATCCATCATGTCATGCCATAAACTTTCGTCTTCGAGCAAAGGTGTTGTATTCATATCGTTCATTTTCACAGCACATGCTATGAATAATTATTCCTACCTGACATCTCTCATCATGGGCCACTACCTGATTGTTTCACTGATGCATGCATTTTGCTGTATTTCTGAACCTTCATTCAATGGACGTAATGCTTCGCTGATGCTTTAGTCACCAAATATTTGTCCAGCACCGTTGTGAAGAGAGCAGAATCACAAATTAAGGATCTATCCCAATTCACTTGCTTCCGTAGCAATGACTGGATGCGTGCAAGATGCGAAGACTACGTGGAGGATTAGCCATCAGGAACTCAGTGTGAGGCGATGGGTCAGGTTTGTCGTCTAATTGAGGCCTTTATAATGTTCTGTGTAGGAATAACTACATGTATTTGTCTCTAGTATTCGTTATATTTCTCATGGTGGACTATCTTTATGTGTCGACTTGTTAAAAGTATCATCTAGAACAAAGGCGCTTGTCTAGTATCTTGAATTCCAGATACATGCATATGTAGCATAGGTTGAGGCTATTGGAATACCATGTTGACACTTGACACAGACTGACAGAGAGAGCTTTCTGATTCCAGATTCAAGGACTTTCTTAGACCCAACAGTTGATGTGAAGAATTGTCACTTGTCCAGTATTCAAGTCTACCATTGCCTGGCATCTCCACTGCGCTCGAGTTTCCCTTCTGCCCGTAGAATATTCGTCGTTGATAAATGACGCGAATTTGTGATGATTTGGAATTTAATGTCAAAACCACTCTAGAATACCTCAGAGGTCCATATAGATGTGATCACTTTCTGTCCTTTTCGGCCCCTATATCAAAATTAGAGAGCAGTGGTATGGTATGTAGATCATTGATCTGATAGCATTTTTTCTTTTCTTGGGATATTGTTCGTAAACTTTTATTCAAGTAGATTTATTGTGTCAACGTCAATATGAGTGCAGTTAGACAATGAAACCAAACAAGTTGCATCTCCAGAGTCCATTATTGGATGAATGAGAGACGACTCGTAGAGAGTGCGACGTGTGGTAGTGGTTGAGGTTCATCTTGATATGAGGGATTGAAAGCAAGGGATGATGTCGCAACAACCATCTTTCCTCACTGGTGTTGATGTCTGAAGAAATATTATATATATATATAATATATATATATATATATATATATATATATATATATATATATATAAAACTCTCTCAATGATGCTGATATGTACAGTTGATACTTTGAACTAAAGCAAACAATTATTATTTGAAAGACTGGGTACTCTCCTAAAAGCCTAACCTTCTAAGTAAAGTTACCTAAATTTTTATATACCCGAGATCATACCCATGTCTAACCGATGTGGGACTATTTGTTCAACCCAAATCCCAACAATCTCCTCTCGAACAAAGAGTCTCCGTGCAATCTCAATTATCTTCACGCTGGAAAATCAAATACACTATCGAGATCCAACCCTTCATTGCGTGGGGCAAGTCACGCTTTACGTGAAGTACTAACTGCAGCCGGCCACTCCTTTACACGCGTGCCCAACATTAGCTTCACAAGAGCCTACTACGCCTTTTTGCACAATTGGGATGATCAGGCCCATTGCGCCTTTTGCGTTATTAGGGGAATCGACATCGTCAATGTTGGGTATTCTGCTTAACAAGAATCAATCTGACAACTAATCAAGATCACTGAGATATCAACAATCTAATTGGCCAGGTCGGCAAATATCAGGTGGGAGGTTTTCGTTCAATAGAACGTTCCTTAATTTAAGAACCACCTTTGAATTTCCTTCCTTGGTTAAAGCACCAATTAGACTGAATCTAAGTCAGTCTCGATATACTGTAAAGTATATCCCCTGTATAAAGGACTTAATCCACTTATACAGTATTTAGAGTGAGGTACGCTTATAGCGAATCTCCTTAAGACAATTACGTCCCCCGCACCGGTGCTAACGGGATAATGGACGCTGGTCTCCCAAGATACAACACTCTTTCACGGTATTTGGATAGCACTACCAAATCACCGTACGGTCGAACCGTAGTCAACCAGTACCTTCACAGGATCGTTGAAGCAGCGGTACAAGGACAAATTTCAAACGAATATTTGCCTTTACTCTTCTGGAGGAGCACCCACTGTTGAGGACGATGGAAGGTAGAAGAATATCTTTCTTCAGAAGTACCAGATTCAGACAACAATTCTTATAAAAGAATCTGTTGAATTTTCTGATTCCTCTTTCAGAACAATTTTGCAGAATCTCCGTTGGAAGTCGCTTCGGAAACCGAGTTACGGATTTCCCACTTCCCTTTTGGAAGTCACTTCACTTCAGAACTCTACTTCCTAATTCAGAACACAAAACTTAATTTGCAGTTCAGAATTTAGAGAGAGAAGAGAAGATTGGTGTTTTGGTGTGTTCAATTGAGAATATGGAGGGCTATATATAGCTTTCCAGGAGAGGGCCAACAGGTTTGAACCCAAACCAAAGGTTGCAACCTTTGGCCCAGCAGACGTGTCTGTTGGCAGCCCAACAGTCGCAACCGTTGACGCGGAGCGGACTGTTTCGCAACCTTTGGTTGTCAAACAGGTGCGCAACCTTTGGCAGTCCAACAGGTTCGCAACAAGAGCGGATCCTTGGAACCTGATTCAAAAAGAATCAGGCCAGGTAGGGAACTCAGACTCAGACCCAAGCCAGCAGACCCGGACCCGGACCCGAGCCCGACCCGACCGGCCGGCTCCGGCACCGGCGGCCGGCCGCCGCCGCCGCCAACGGCGGCGCGCCGCTGTGCGCGCACGTACGTACGTATGTACGTGCATAGTTCCCTCTTTTCGCGCGCGAAAACTCCAAGTACCCAAAGGGCACACCCTTTGTTCTCATTTTTCTCTATTTATACCCCATAGGCTTCCATCACACGGCCAATGTGGAACTAAATGCTTGTAGCTAACTTTTAGTCCCTTTTGACTTTGAATTAGGCAATCTTTGGACTTGAATATCTCATTCATTCGAAGTCGGAATTGAACATGTGAATATACCACGTTCATCACAAATGGAAGGAGAACACACTCCAACCATCATCCGGTTGATTCGATCAACGGATCTTGCCATAATTCAACTCGAAGATTCACCTTTATATTCTTCAATTCCAACAATCCCCCACAATGAATGGAGATTCAAAGAAATGACACACAAAGAGACTGACTCTATTGTGAAAGGTACTTGAGAAAAGAAACTGCATAAGGATAGGTGAACTAGGTCTTGAACCTTCCATAGCGAAAGCTTTATCGGACTTACTGGCTAATCAGTGAACTAAGTCTTGAACTGTTAGTCGTTAGTGTAAGCCAAGTCAACAAGCTTCACACAGTGACTTTCCAAATCAACTTTGGTTCTCTGTTGTATCCGTTTTGGCCCTGGACATTCTTGATTTCAGAGAGTATCTTTAGGGAATAACAGCCTCCATAGAGATTCCCAAAGAGCCGACCCAACTCTATACTCACATAGGTGGTGGACCTATTAAGAGTAGTCTACTCTACTCCACTTGTTTAGTAACAAGATATAGGCATCATTAAAAGCATTTAAGCTTATCCTTAATCCACTTGTAGAAAAGCACTTATGTGCACCTTAGGAATGGATTGGAGTCAAGCTCCCAAGTGCTTACTTGCTGAGTCAATCATAACTAGTTTTTCCTCTTGAACTTAGTCCGTGGGATCTCCAGTCGCTAAGTGAGGTTTTCATTAAGCTGACTCGGTAAGGTTAGGCTTTTAGACCCATTCCCCTCGATGTGCAGTTTATACGCTCTCCACTTAAACCTTTAGTAAGCGGATCCGCTAAATTATCCTTTGACGATACAAAGTCAATAGAGATAATTCCATTTGAGAGCAACTGCTTCACGGTATTATGTCTACGACGAATATGTCTAGACTTACCGTTGTATATAACATTTTGTGCCCTAGATATAGCTGCTTGATTATCGCAGTGTATACATATAGCGGGCACTGGCTTTTGCCATAATGGTATATCTTCTAAGAATTGTCGAAGCCATTCTGCTTCTTCCCCAGCCTTATCTAAGGCTATGAATTCCGATTCCATAGTGGAACGGGCAATACATGTTTGCTTAGAAGATTTCATGATACCGCTGCTCCTGCTAGAGTAAATACGTATCCGCTAGTTGATTTTGATTCCTCAGAATCTGCAATCCAATTAGCATCACTGTATCCTTCCAGTACAGGAGGATACTGTCCATATCTCAAGGCATATTCCTTGGTATGTGATACGTAACCCAATACTCGTAGTAGAGCGGTCCAGTGTAGATCACTAGGATTGCTAGTGTATCTACTTAACTTGCTTACAGCGTAAGCAATATCGGGTCTAGTGCAATTCATTAAATACATTAGACTTCCGATAATCTGAGAATACTCCAACTGGCGTATTCCAGTTCCTGTATTCTTATGAA
The DNA here is from genome assembly GCA_038442645.1 of Agave tequilana. NCBI lineage: Eukaryota > Viridiplantae > Streptophyta > Magnoliopsida > Asparagales > Asparagaceae > Agave > Agave tequilana. Next base: position 21,935 of record JAVJIF010016304.1, read on the forward strand.
GGTGGACGTGTGGGAGAAAAGGATTTGTATTCTCTTTTATCCCATGATCCTTGAATCTTTCTATCATCTTATCCACGTAGTGAGATTGAGATAGACTGATTCCATCTGGTGTTCTAGTAATTTAATTCCTAAAATTACATCAGCAACCCCCAGATCCTTCATATCAAAAATGTTGGATAACATTCTTTTAGTGGACTTAATAATCTCAATATTAGTCCCAAGTATCAACATGTCGTCTACATAAAGACAAACAATGATACATGCATCTCCAACTGTTTTCGTGTAAACACACTTATCACATTCATTGATAGTGAATTCATCTTTGATCATGACACTATCAAATTTCTCATGCCATTGTTTTGGAGCCTGTTTTAAACCGTATAAGGATTTTACCAATTTACACACCTTGTGTTCTTGGCCCTTGACTTTAAATCTTCAGGTTGCTCCATATATATCTCTTCACTTAATTCACCATTTAAGAATGCAGTCTGACATCCATTTGATGGATATCTAAGTTGTGCAATACTGCAATCGCAATCAACATACGTATGGACGTTATTCTTGTTACTGGTGAATAAGTATCGAAGTAGTCAAGTCCTTCTTTTTGTCGATAACCCTTGGCTACTAATCTAGCCTTGTACTTATCGATAGATCCATTGGGTTTTAAATTTCGTTTGAAAATCCACTTACACCCAATTGGTTTACTTCCAGGAGGCAAGTTTACCAATTCCCAAGTATGATTACTTAGTATGGATTCTATTTCGCTATTTATAGCTTCTTTCCACATTTGTGCTTCTGGGGTTTACATAGCCTCTTTAAATGTTTGAGGCTCGCTCTCAATAGCGTATGCTATGAAATCTGGACCAAAAGATTTTGAGATTCTAGATCTCTGACTTCTTCTTGGTTCAGTTTCCCCATTAACAATTGGTTCCTCGGGGCTTTCGTCCCTGAACGCCATCTCGTGTGTTCTTTTCCCAGAAGTCTTATCTGCTTCCCGTTTGTACGGAAAGATGTCTTCAAAGAACACAACATCTCGAGATTCGATAATCATGTTTACATGAATATCAGGTATTTCTGATTTATGAACCAGAAATCTGTAGGCACTATTATTCAAGGCATAGCCTATGAATATGCAGTCCATAGTTTTTGCTCCCAACTTAGTCTTTTTAGGTAATGGTGCTAGCACCTTTGCAAGGCACCCCCACATTTTGAGATAATGGTAGGAAGGTATCCTTCCATGCCATAACTCAAATGGTATAAGACCAAGTTTCTTGTGGGGTACTCTATTTAGAATATGATTTGCAGTTAATAGAGCTTCCCCCACAAGTTCTGCGGAGCTCCAGAACTTACGAGCATGGAATTAACCATCTCCTTCAAAGTTCTGTTCTTCCGTTCAGCAATTCCATTCTGCTGAGGAGTATGGTGCTGTAGTTTGATGTATTATACCAAAACTAGCACATAACTCACTAAAATCATTTGATCATATTCTCCGCCTCTATCGGATTTTAGAATCTTGATTTTCTTGTTGAGTTGATTCTCAACTTCGGCTTTATATGTTGTAAACATATTTATTGCCTCATCCTTACTGTTTAAAAGATACACATAACAGTATCTTGTACAGTCATTGATAAAAATAATAAAATACTTTTTACCGCCTCTAGTTGGCATAAACTTCAAGTCACATAGATCGCTATGAATTAACCCTAAAGGTTATGTATTTCGATCTATTGAGTGAAATGAATTTTTAGCCAACTTGGCCTCAACACAAACCTCACACTTGCGAATTCTTCCAAGTTGAGTTTGAGGAATATATCCCAGATTAGACAAGTTCTTTAAAGACTTGTAATTTACATGCCCTAATCTAGCATGCCACAAATTAGGAGACTCAAGCAAATAAACAGAAGAATTTCCTTTATTATTAGCTTCGGGTACAAATACACGGACTTTTTGTCTACCACTGCAACATTGTCTTTAAAAAGACCATCAACAAGATTCTTGTTTGTTTGAGACGGCTGCGACATTCATTCGCCTTATGCCCCTCTTTGTTGCAGATGTAGCAAGTTCCCTTGAAGCGCATGTTCTTACCTTCTTGGACCTTGCCTTTGTACCCCTGGGAAGTCTTCTTCCGCTTTAAGCCTTTGGAAGTAGACGCTTTCCCCTTTGAGTCTTCGATCACATTGGCTTTTGCTTCATAGGAGTTCTTACTGCTCTTTTCTCGGACTTTCTATTGTCCTCCTCGATTCGAAGCCTCACAATGAGATCTTCCAACTTCAACTCCTTTTGCTTGTGCTTAAGGTAGTTCTTGAAATCTCTCCACGCAGGTGAGAGTTTCTCCACGATAGTAGCAACCTGAAAAATTCAGGTAGGATCATACCTTCGGCTTCTATCTCCTGCAAGATAAGTTGGAACTCTTGCACCTGACTGATTACAGTCTTGCTGTCCACCATTTTGTACTCCAGAAATCGTCCTACAACGAACTTCTTGGTACCAGCATCCTCAGTCTTGTATTTCTTATCAAGACTGGCCCACAACTTCTTTGCCGTTGTTATAGGACTGTAGACATTGTAAAGAGAGTCATCCAGTCCATTAAAACATAATTTCGGCAAAGGAAGTCACATTGAGTCCATGCATCAGTTGCAGGCTCTGGTGGATCTTCTTGCAGGAATCTGGCCAGATGAAGAGTGGTCAAGTAGAAGAGCATCTTCTGTTGCCACCTCTTGAATTCTGTGCCATCAAATTTTCCTGGCTTCTCCGGCTTCGGGTTAGGAAGTGGAGTTGGCATCAAAGCTTGTAGCGGCATGTTTGGTGCCTTGCTAGAGCTATCTTGATTTGTCTCAGACATCTTCTGCAAGTTCAAGCAGAACAGAAAAAGAAACCGTAATTGTCTTAAGATTGTTGGGTATTCTGCTTAACAAGAATCAATCTGACAACTAATCAAGATCACTGAGATATCAACAATCTAATTGGCCAGGTCGGCAAATATCAGGTGGGAGGTTTCCGTTCAATAGAACGTTCCTTAATTTAAGAACCACCTTTGAATTTCCTTCCTTGGTTAAAGCACCAATTAGACTGAATCTAAGTCAGTCTCGATATACTGTAAAGTATATCCCCTGTATAAAGGACTTAATCCACTTATACAGTATTTAGAGTGAGGTACGCTTATAGCGAATCTCCTAAGACAATTACGTCCCCCGCACCGGTGCTAACGGGATAATGGACGCTGGTCTCCCAAGATACAACACTCTTTCACGGTATTTGGATAGCACTACCAAATCACCGTACGGTCGAACCGTAGTCAACCAGTACCTTCACAGGATCGTTGAAGCAGCGGTACAAGGACAAATTTCAAACGAATATTTGCCTTTACTCTTCTGGAGGAGCACCCACTGTTGAGGACGATGGAAGGTAGAAGAATATCTTTCTTCAGAAGTACCAGATTCAGACAACAATTCTTATAAAAGAATCTGTTGAATTTTCTGATTCCTCTTTCAGAACAATTTTGCAGAATCTCCGTTGGAAGTCGCTTCGGAAACCGAGTTACGGATTTCCCACTTCCCTTTTGGAAGTCACTTCACTTCAGAACTCTACTTCCTAATTCAGAACACAAAACTTAATTTGCAGTTCAGAATTTAGAGAGAGAAGAGAAGATTGGTGTTTTGGTGTGTGTTCAATTGAGAATATGGAGGGCTATATATAGCTTTCCAGGAGAGGGCCAACAGGTTTGAACCCAAACCAAACGTTGCAACCTTTGGCCCAGCAGACGTGTCTGTTGGCAACCCAACAGTCGCAACCGTTGACGCGGAGCGGACTGTTCGCAACCTTTGGTTGTCCAACAGGTGCGCAACCTTTGGCAGTCCAACAGGTTCGCAACAAGAGCGGGTCCTTGGAACCTGATTCAAAAAGAATCAGGCCAGGTAGGGAACTCAGACTCAGACCCAAGCCCAGCGGACCCGGACCCGGACCCGCGCGTGCGCGCACGTACGTATGTACGTGCATAGTTCCCTCCTTTTCGTGCGCGAAAACTCCAAGTACCCAAAGGGCACACCTTTGTTCTCATTTTTCTCTATTTATACCCCATAGGCTTCCATCACACGGCCAATGTGGGACTAAATGCTTGTAGCTAACTTTTAGTCCCTTTTGGCTTTGAATTAGGCAATCTTTGGACTTGAATATCTCATTCATTCGAAGTCGGAATTGAACATGTGAATATACCACGTTCATCACAAATGGAAGGAGAACACACTCCAACATCATCCGGTTGATTCGATCAACGGATCTCGCCATAATTCAACTCGAAGATTCACCTTTATATTTCAATTCCAACAGTCAAATATCACCCACACACACAACTAAGTTCGGGGCATAACTCTGATACCAATTGAAGGACTTGGGGCACCACAAAAGACTAGCCTTCTAGGTGAAGTTGCCCAAATCTTATATACCCAACACCATCCCTATGTCTAGCCGATATGGGACCATTTGTTCGACCCAAATCCCAACATTATTTAAATTATCACCATCAGATAAAAACTTTTTGCATCCCAACTTGATGTAGGAAGTCAAAACAGAAAACATCAGCTGTTGAGAGCCTACACTTCAGCTGTTGACAGATCTATTCTTTTGCGGTCGACAGGGTTTTCTCGAGAGTTCAGGCTATACAATCTGTCGGCATGGCTCTTATACCTGTCAATAGGCTTAATGTGTCAGTCATATCCGACTCTATACAGGAGTTGATTTTTGAGTCTGATTTGAATTCCGATTAGTTTTATTTTTCTTTCATGTATTAGGTTTCATAATTAGAGTAGTATTCTTTTTGTTTTGCTTATATAAGAATATTGTATCTTTGTAACAATATAGAATAACTTTGTAACAATTATAAAATTTTTATTCAAGTTTTATTAATTAAAATTGAGTTTATCTCTCCAATTGCTTGTGGATTCGAGTGTTCGCTTTGCTCGTGAATTCGAGTATTATCCCTACCTGAAGGTTCTCTTCATTGGCGCTAGATGAGATCTAGCTGACATCTTCGCTTCCGCTTCCACGACACAACTGATGGATTTCAACAGGACTTGAGGCATAAAAAAAGATCATTACATTACATTATACAATGAAGTATACAGCTCCCGAAGGGATGGCAATTGATAGTAGTACACATTACACAGCTAACATAAACATTAACATGATCAATAGCTACTGCATCTTTTTTACTTCACTGTCTTGCCTTGCTGCTCATCAAATCCTCAACAAAACCATCAAAATTTCTTTCTGAAGAACCACCATTGAGACTGACAGCACTCTCAAGTGTTTTCCTCACCTCCTTCACCTGCAGTCTCATCTCATTCCCTTCCTCTTCCCTCATCAGCCTACAAATTTTCTCTGACACGTCCTTCCTGCTCACATTGGTGTTGACTCCACCAAGATCGATCCCAATTCTCCAGTCCTGAACCACCAGTTTCCGGTTTGTGAACTGATCGGTCAGGAGCGGGAAGCACAGCAGCGGAACCCCACACCATATGCTCTCCAGCATCGAGTTCCACCCGCAGTGTGTCAAGAATCCTCCAACTGACTCGTGAGTTAGCACTTCTGTTTGGCGACACCATGTCACGACTATCCCCTATCTTTAGTCTCCTCTACGAACCCCTTGGGTAAAGGATCAGGGTCGTTCGAGCTAACAATGTCGGCCCTCAACACCAATATGAAACTTGCCTCGCTATCCATAACTCCATGAGCTATCTCCTCTAACTCTTTCTTGCTAATATGCGCGTAGCTCCCAAATGAGACGTACAACACTGAACCTGCTGGCTTTGAGTCCAGCCACTCGGTGCAGTTGGACTCTGTCCACAGGCTAGTCGCGATCTTGCTCTTAGTGAAACCCTCGGGGAAAATTGGGCCTACGGCATAGAACGGCTTCTCTAGTTGAAGAGCTGAGATGGTCTTCAGCTCGAGCTCTTGCACTGTGTTGCACAGGATGGAATCTGCACCGCGAACCTCCCCAAACGCCTTGCGTATTATCCTGTGCACGATTGAAGATGGGTCTGAATCTTGGAGGTATGACGGGAGATCAGATGGCACGATTGCATCAACGCCAGGAATGTATGTGATCTTATCCCGTCGATTCACTGCCGTCATTAACAAAACAAAACAAAACATGGTCATTAGCGCGTGGACTTTTTGTTTTTGAATCTTGATATCAAGTGGAGTACTTGTGAAATCTAGTTGGGATCGGCTGTAAGAGGTCTCAAGTTTAAGACTGTTTTAAACAAAAAAATTGAAAAGAAATGCCCACCACCATTTGGAGAAGCAAAATGGCCATGTTGTTCGAGGAGGTGCATATGGTAGTAGAGCGTGAAGACGAGGGCGGGCTCGGTCCAGAACGACACATAACGGAGCCCCAGCTTCTTGGCCATCGTCGACGGCCAGACGAAGAACGTGTCGACGATCAGGCACGTGATCGGCGTCTCTCCACGCAACAACTTTCTGGCAAGGGCTTCAACATGTCCGGATATGTTGTGCAGGAGAGAGCCAAGAACTCATCGTGGTTGAGCATCCGGTCAAAGTCGACAGGGAGCCCGTCGCTGACGACCTCGTAGCGGATATCGAGGCCGAAGCCTTGCACCGGCGAAGATGTCGTGATAACCGGCTGACGAAGAAGTGATCTGGTGGTGGATGGCTTCGGTGTGACGTAGGTGACGGTGACGCCTTTCGATGCTAGTTTGATGGCGAGATGGACGGAGGGTATGACGTGGCCTTGGAGAGGGTAGGCCATGAGGAGGGCATGAGGCTTGGCGCCCGAGATGGCCATTAATTTGTCGGAGAGAAGAGAGAACAAAACCACTAGGAGAAGAGTGAGGGGAGAGTTGTGTTGTTACAGGCTAACTCAAGATAGGAGCTATAGGCCTCTGATCTCGTCGCAATCATTTATAATCTGACACGAAACACTGTAATAAAAAATACACTCAAAAAAAAATTGTCTTTATTTTAAAAAAAATAACCGTGAGGCTAAGAAAACTCCTGGCGTTTCATTAAAAAGTACGTAACGAAATAAATCCCTAAATGGAGAGAACAAAGATGTCAAAATACAAAATTGGTCTACACGGGAAAAAAAACTCCAACAGTGGATCACCGTATTTCCAGACATCATGATGACGCTTCTGCGTTGCATCCAGGCCCCTACGATACCTTACAAGCGATGCTTAGCTTCGAGCAACCCCAGCTATCTTCCTCACTCCATCCTCATATGTTTTAGCGCTCTTGTTCTCTCCCTCCTCTGGCGCCTCGAGCACTCTCCTCTAGAAGGAAAATCTGACGGTCTCCTTCCTCATTCCACCACCGCACTCCTAGTATTACATTATCGCAGGTGCGACCAAAAAAACCTCTTCGACTCCACTCGTCAATCAAACACGATTTAATCTCCTCATGCCTGACCGCATCAAGGGTCATCCAATCCTTAGTCAACTCTTCAAATAGAGGCCTAACTGAAGTCTCAACTCCTTAAGCAACTCTACAAAAAGAGGCGCATCTACCCTAAGTCCAGCAGGTGAAGTGTTTTCCTCAGAGTCAAGAGAGCACTTACTCTCTACGTGGGCTTCACCAGTATCTCCCCCATCCACACACCCTGGGCGCAATAAAAAAACCTTCCTTAAACCTTTCGGCCCAGTCAAATTCCCATCTGGCCAGCCCCTGCATAGCCAGTGGGTTCTGAAGGCCTTATTCCTAGCCCAGCAATGGGAACAGTCTACCCTTCCCCTAAATTCTTTCCCAGCCTAATACCTACCTACCCAATTCTCTATCCCAACAAACCAATTCGTCCTCTAGAGTTTTCTCTGTTTCCCCCCTTCACTAGGCAACCCATTGTTGTCCTCAGTTGACGGCAACCCACAGCCCGCTGGCCCATTAGAGAAGACCCCAACATCCTCACTTGAGCTTATCCTAAAGCCTGCTAGCCCATCAACAGAGCTCCTTTCAACCCCATCGAATCGGGTTGTCGCTATCCCCATGGGTCGTATCCGGGTGTCAATAAATCCACCACCTGATTCAACAGTACTCAGATTCAATTCAAATAAAATTAAAATTCGAATCGTCTCGAGCCCCAACCTCGTCGCTGTTTGCCACGCAAGCGTCGTCCCCTCCTGTAGCAGGGAAGATGTGACGCTCCCTCCGCTCGCTGGCTCCGGCGCGCCGCCGCTTGGCAGCCTTGGATGCACTTTTGATCCACCATGAAATGCCTCACTCATAAAACTGCTTCCTCGAACAGAAAGGTAGAGGAAGATGAGGCGGCGACAGTCATCTCTGGCTCTGAAGACGTTCCCTTTCCTGTGAGTGTCATCTCTGGTGATGCTGTGACAGGAAATGAAACCCATACACCCCCACCGCCTCGCCCACCACCTTGGCAGAGCCTCAGATGACCGGGAAAGCAAAGGAGTCGTCTAACCGCCGCTCCTAGGCTAACTGCCTCGGCGTAGGTCCTAGAGGAACCACTGTCATCCTCCTCTGTTGAGGAATCAGCCTGAAAACATATAGAAAAAGTACTGCCTCTGGCGAGCCCAGCCAACATCTCCCCTGAGAGTGAAACCCTCAGGATCATGCCGCTCAGGCCATTGTCAGCGACTGATTTAACCTTTCCTCCATGAACGCTCCCTGTCATCAGTTGTCCACCGCGGTCCCCCGTCGTCGACGACGACCTCAGAGGAAATGATCTTCCTCTACCCTCCGCTCGAACAGTACTGTGAGGATTTGACTTGTTTTCAAGAGGAGATGATAGTCCAAAAAGACCCAATTGAGTTGGAGAAGATGATGGCTTTGAAGCAGAAGAAATAAGCAGATCAAGAAAAGTTAGTCGACTTATAATCAATTAACAAAGGCTACTAATCGACTAGGCCTAAGTACTAGTCCACTAGGACAGATACAGAGAGGAAGTAGTTTACAGTAATCGACTATATAAACTTATTAGTCGACTAATGGAAAGGATTAGTCAACTAGGCCTAAGTGCGTCGACTATACAGGGCATTTTCTGAAGCAAAATCAGTTTCTTTTCAAGCCCTGATTTTCTTTTCTAGTAGAGTATGAATAGGACTCAGTTTCTATTCAATGAAGGATTTATTTTTAAAGATTAAAGAATCTAGAATTCTTTTAGATTAAGGAGATCAACTCTTAATAAGATTGATCAAGATTCCTTAAGCATCCAATGGCCAAGATTATCTTTTAATTTGAATAGGAGTTGCCATTGTAAAATCATATAAATAAAGGTTGTAACCCATCATTTTAAATAATAGAGAAAATACTGATCTCAAAGAGAAAAAAGTGGAGAACACCAAGGAGATCAGAAGAAAGCCAAGGAAAGAGAAGAGCAAGGTAAAAGTGTATAGAAATAGATAATACTCTATAATCTACGTCTAAATTAAGAAGGAATGTGAATACTTTTGTTGCATTAAGAGGAAAGTTAAATCTCTTGTATTAAGTTATTAATAAAGTTCTCTCAAGTTCTCTTCCCGTGAACGCAGGACATGTTTGAGTGGAACCACATAAATCTTCGTGTTCGTTCTTATTACTTTTTATCTAGATATTGCTAGTTTTTTTTACATCAAGTTTTCTTTTGCAAGTATACTCATATTGTCAAGTTCCGCAAACGTCGATCCTAGGAGTAACAATGGTATCATAACATATCAATTCCGCAACAGTGGTATCAGAGCTAAAGGTTGACGAATGGCAATATGTCGAAGATAGGTTGCTCCTCTCTTTTTTGACTTCCTTCTGATCTCCTGGGTGTTCTTCTCTTTTTCTTAAGATCAATATTTCTCTGTTGTTTTACAATACCAACTCCTATTCGGACTATGAGATGATCTTGGCCATTGGATACTTGAAAAATCTTGATGAATCCTATTAGGAGTTGATCTCCTTGATTTAAAAGAATTTTAGACTCTTTAATCTTAAAAAATAAATCCTTCATTGAATAGAAACTGAGTCATATTCGTACTCACCAGAAAAAGCAAACAGGCACCTGAAAAGAAACTGATTCTGCTTCAGAAAATGTCCGGATAGTCGAATAGCGCTTAGGTCTAGTCGACTAATCCCTTCCATTAGTCGACTAATAGTTTTATATAGTCTACTACTGTAAACTGCTTCCTCTCTGTATCTGTCCTAGTCGAGTTTTTGTTAGTCGACTAACTTTGCTTGATCTGTTTCTTTTCTTCTACTTCAAGTCATCATTTTCTCCAACTCGATTGGATCTTCTTAGACCATCATTTCCTCTTGAAAATAAAACAAAATTAACAATCTGCACATCGACTTGCTTTTTAAGCCCTTAGTAAAATAACTGAGATGTCGGATTAATATCTTGATTCTTTCTTGATTGTAACCATGTCGTGAAACATTTAACTGTTGCCCCCCTTCCCTGTGGCCTTTAGTGATTTACCACCATGGCTTAGGCCATCTCAGGCCTTGCTCGAATGTAATCTTTCGCCTTCCTGCAACACTTGATCCAGTTCACGTCCAGTTGCAGTGTTCCTTGAAGCTCCACCTCGTGATGAATTCCCTTCTAAGCTTATCCTTGAAACTACTCCTCGAGCTGAGTTTCTTCTTTCATCTTGTATAACCCTCTACACTTCTCTCCTTGCAGGATTACCCAATGTCCTTGGCTAACTGTGACGATGCCTTATTGTATTTGGATCCGACATTCTTCTTCGTTGAGCACCCTTATGGATATTAGACTATAGCGTGCCTCCAGGATATACCAGACCGCCCTCCAAAACATGCGCCGTTCATCTCTTTGTAATCTTGACTATCCCAGTGCCAATAACCTCGCAAGCTGATCCATCCACCATCTTGACAGTCTCTTCCTCCTTCGCAACCAAGGAGTTGAACAACTCTTTTTGGGAATATACATGAACCGTACTACCTGAATCAAAAATTCAACTTTTACCTTGAGAAGTGTTATCTTCATAGAAAGCCATTAATACTTCGATTTCCTTTAAACCGATCAATGCTACACCTGTCTCTGCAGCTTGCCCTTTCTTCTTCAATCACTCTTACCGATACTTACAGTCATTTTTTTCAATGACCTTCCCTATGACAAAAGTGACACGCCTATGACGAGCTCGAATCTTTCTTTCCTTTTTCTCTTCTTTCCTTCTGGTGACTATGATTTTTGTCTGCTCCTCTTGATTTAGCCTTTGTCTAATTCATTAGATAAGAGAGTTGACATGACCTCCTCTAAGATGAGAGTTTTCTTACCGTAGAGTATGACGGTGACGATGTGATCATATGACTCTAGAAGCGAGCTGAGAAGTATCAACGCCTTGTCTTCCTCATCGATCTTGACATCAATAACTAGAAGCTCGCTGATGACCTTATTGAAGAAGTTTAAATGCATTAATATCGTTGTCCCTTCGTTCATGCGCCCATATAGTTGTTTCTTGAGATACAACTTGTTGGAGAGGTTTTTCATCATATACAACGTTTCTACTCTTGACCACAATCCTGTAGTCATTTCTCATCCATCACGTTATACATCACCTCATCTGCGAGACATAATTGGATCATATTTGTCGCTTTAGAACCATCTCCCCTCAATCCTCGTTTGGCATACTTGCAGATTTTGCTGATTTACCCTACAAGGTCTTGTGAAGACTTTATTGCACGAGCAACACTTTTACCCTCTTTTGTCATAAATCGAAGTTTCTTTACCATTGAACTTCTCAACCTTGAATTTTGTCGCATAGAGATAAGGTAATACATTTGTAATTTAGGTCTTGATTAAGAAGGAAGGTGAATACTTATTGTATCAAGAGGAATGTTAGATCTCTTTATATCAAGTTATTAATAAAACTTTTCAAGTTCTCTCCCAATGGATATAGGTCAAGTTTGGACCGAACCACGTTAAATTCTCGCGTTCTTCTTTTTACTCTTTTGTGTAGATATTGCTAGTATGTTTTACATCAAGTTTTCCTTTTGTAAGTATACTCATATTGTTAAGTTTTACAAACATCGATCCTAAGAGTAACAATGATTCATAGCATACAGCTCTGCAAACGTTACCTTAGTAGATCCTGTCGTTGTTTTCGTTTGCGTTGCGTGCCCCAGTCGATCCGAACGTGGGGGCGTCCTCCCCTGAAATCACAACAAGGTATTAAAGTATACAAATTATTTCTTACAAATGGTATCAGAGCCATGGCTGGTATTAAAGCATACAATTTGTTTTCTTACAAATGGTATCAGAGCCATGGCCCAAACTTAGTCATGTGTGGAAAAATCCCCCAAGAGTGAATGACGTAGTCCGGGCACAGTGCAGTGCAGCGAAAGGCACAGTGCAGTGCAGCGAAAAAAAGTACAGGTACAGGCACAAATGCAGTGAAAAGTATAGTGCAGTGCAGTGCAGCGAAAAGAGCGCAGGCACAGGTGCATGCGGAAAAACACAGTGCAGTGCAGCACAACAATTAAGATGCAGGTTCGGACTCTTTGTTTTGTGCAAACAAATAGTCTCACATTGGCTAGACAAGGGGATTGGTCTTTGATATATAAGGATTGGGCTACTTGCCTAGAAGGCTAGTTTTGGGATGGTGCCCCAAGTCCTTACCAACCCAAAACCATCCCTTGTCTAGCCACTGTGGGACTATTTGTTTGCACAAATATTTACAAATTCATGCTGTAAATTTTACCTGTTGTAAATAAATGAAACTTTTGACTCAACAAGCAATTTACATCATATAGCTTTTAGATTTGTACAGGTACTAACTAAAATTATTCTTTCAAATTATTGTATGGAAATCTGCAATTTATATTTAGAGAGAGAGATGTTATCTGGCTTTTGGGGGTAGATAATTGTGAGATCCAAAATCGGTCTTAAAGATTCTGGGTTAAAATTCCGTCTTAAAATAATTCCACCATGATTTATTTGGTCAATGAAATTATTCGGTATAAAATTAATTTAAGGTTTGCGTTATATATGCAGAAGATCATAATCTCTAGCATAATGTACATCTAAGAAATGTCAATAATTATAGAGAAAAACTCAGAAAATGTTTATTTTACTACTAAAATTTGCTGCATTTTCCAGTTTGGGCAGAACTTGAGAGGCAGAATCCAGAATTCTTCAGACATTACAAACTCAGACTGATGCTCAAAGATCAGATAGTAAAATTCAACGAGCTCCTGGTATTTCACAGAGAGGTAACGAGAAATTTGCAGAACGGAGTTGCTTCTGGTGATCCAACAAGTATGATTACTTTCACGTTTTCGTCATTCTGCATTCCTTGATAAATTTTCCTATGCATATCAGGAGATTATATCTGAACCATTTGATATTACAAGCAGCACATCACCTGTGCTAGCAACTCCAACAGCACGCAAGACGGCATGTTTCCTTCGACTTCTGGCATGTATCATCCACTTCCAGAAATCGAACTGTCCATGCTGTTAAGAATGTCGCTGTTCCTGATCCGATGATGGATATTCAGCGAGAGTGGATCATGGAATGAATTGAGCTTTAGTTCAGAATCACGATGTTCCAATGATGGATAATTCTATGACAGTGCATCAATAGTATAAATGATGCTTTGTTCAGAATGGCGATATCCGTGCTCCAATGATGGATAATTTGACAAAAGTGCATCATGGGATGAATGATCCTATCAGAATGCATCATGGGATGAATAAAGCTTTCTTTCCCAATGGCAGTCTTCGCGTTGAAGGGATGGATCCTTCCACTAGAATGCTACATCAGATGAATAGAGCAGGGATGCACTCACAAGAAACCAATTGATCTATAATCCTGCTTCATTTCAACAAGCAATGAGCAATAATCCGTTTGATGCCAGGATACCCCATTGTATTCCTCCTCTCATCCAGAATCGGCCTATTTTCTACTGCTCAGAACAAACATTTCTAGGCATCTTCTTTCTTCTTTTCTGTTTTTTTTTTTTTTTTTTTTTAATTTTCAAATGTTTGGTTTTTTTAAATTTATGTTGTGTGTACATTTTGCAAGAGAAAGGCAATAGTGCAGTATAACCCTTTTCTTAGGATATTGACGAGTTATTGTGATCTCACTCAACCATATATTCATTCTTTTCAAGTGATAATTGAATGTTCTAGCAAACAAAGTTATTTGTTATGTTTCTTCTCTTACATTAATTTTGGCACACATTTATATGAATCTTTCTCCTGTTCTCTATTGTATTGAAGATCTGATGGAGCGAAATCGCTCTCCCTGAGAAGCAAAAAATTTCCCTTTCCCCTTGGCGTCTAAAATGGCTTTAGATAGCATTTTCAAAGGTGATTTTGCTGAGGGAATGATAAACGATTTTCCAATTACAGTTTCTTTCTTTTTCCTTTTTATTTTTTTTGAGAAATTGGATGGCGCAGTATGCCAAATTACAGTTTCAATGCAGAGTTTCCCGGGAAAGGGCAAACAGTCTGCCAAATGAATTCAATGGTGAGTTCAGGTATCTCTAGTATGCTTGTTGCTATCCAGAACAATAAAGGAGTTTGATTTGTATTTTACATTGTTGTAGGTACACAAGGAGAAGATCCAAGGGGTTCTGATGAGCTGAGGACCTCCATGTACATAAAACTCCATGCTGCACGCAAATATGCACAAGGAAATTGAGTAATGTATTCTTTGGTTACCTCAGGATTTCAATGTTCAAAATGCTTCACTTCTAGTTAGAAAATTTTGGATTGATTGGTGAACATTGTTCTCTTTCATGAATGATATATATACTTCAGTTTGGCTTATGTCTTTTGCTGTGTTTAGAAAAGTGAATGCAATCATTAGTTGTAAACCTTGCACTCTTTGCTCATTATGATTATGGAGGTGTTTCATTTTGGCTTTTGATCTTCGTTGTATCCAAATGTAACTCTTAGGTGTAACCCTTGCATTCTTGCATTTTTTTTCGAACTTAATCTAATAAGATTGTAATTACCAATTTTAAGAAAACAGGGGCAATCACAAGAGCCAAAACTGCTAAATAAATTACACATAATATAACCTGAATGCAAAATACATATAAATAGGAGCGGCAATTTGAAATTTCAATGATCAATGATTCCCATAATACAAAGTGAGGTTCTTCCTTCTGATCCCTTCTTCTTGCTAAACTTGAACAAGAGTACACAGATTTTACCACACTATGGCCCTTAAGTGCAATAACTATGCTTACAAATTACCTCAAGGGGCTGCACATTAAAATGCAACTTGCTTTGAACTTTCTCATCACTCTCTTTTCTTCCAAGTCAGTTACTAGCACAATTGTTGTCAAGGCCCTACAGCTTGGCTCCTGAGGAGGGCTTTCTCAACTCTTGTTGATGATGTGCTTCATTTCATTGCAGAGCTGGACAAGTTGGCATCTCTCATATATGGAGGGAGGGTAACAGATGTGCAGATTCGATTGCTTCATTTGGCCCGAGGCAGAATTGAAGGATCGAGTTTGGCTATGTAATTCGTTCAGAATCGCGATGTTCCAATAATGTATACGAGGCTGTAAATGTTAACAGCCTTCATGCTAGCACCCAAAAAAAACCCATAGAATTTGCATTCCAAGCTCTAACTTCAATCAAGGATTGAAGTCTCAGTCTGGTTACAACACAAGTCCAAAACACTAGCAGTTTACAAGTGAGTGCAGTGCTCAATGAGGACTCCTTCAATGACCAGCCCTTCTCCCACTCAACCTCATTGTGCTCAGGCTGAGCTTCACATCCCTATCCTCCTCCGTGGCCACAAAACTCCCGGCCTTCACCTCGGCCCACTGGCCCGGCACCATTTGTTGGAGGAGAGAGTACAGTAGAGGAGTGATGTCATGCCAGGTGCTGTCAAAGATTGTCGAGGAGTCTATGACGAAAGGCAAAGGGACAGCGGGCAGGAAACAGCAGCAGCACAGCAGAACAGGAGATCGGTCGACGGCCCGGTCGACCGACGTGCACAGCATGCACAGGAACGGTCGCGGTCGCGGTCGATCGGTCCGGTCGACCGCAGGGCTCTGACTGACAAACACCCAACTCTCGGGTTTTTTGGGTCGACCGCGCCGGTCGACCGGAAGCCCTTGACTGACAAAACCCAACTCTCGGGTTTTCTGGGTCGACCGGCCCGGTCGACGGTATTGGAGAATTGGGAGGTCGGTCGACCGCCCGGTCGACCAACAGACGGGTTCTGGGTAAAAATCTGCTGATCCGTTTTTTGAGGTATTTAAGCCTCATGTTGATTCTAGGGTTTTAAAAAAAAAAACCTGCGGGAATTGTAGTTGCTCTGAGTACTCTTGCATTCAAAGAGACTTAGAGTTATTGTAATCATCTTCCACGAATAAATCTCTCCATGATTGCCCCGAGGACGTAGGCATTCAGGCCGAACCTCGTTAAATCGTGTGTTCTTCTCTTGTGATTTCTGTGATTTGGGTGGTTTTGTGGCTGTGGAGATTGTGTGATTCTCATTGGTTGTTGTCGGTGCGCACAACAAGTGGTATCAGAGCATCCAGGTTACGCTTGGGATTCTGAGGATTCGAAGGGTTCCAGATCTGATCAGGTGGAGATCGTGTGTCGATCTCAGGTCAGAGGTATTGGTGTTTAGGAGATCGTGTGTCGATCTCAGGAGGACGCAAGGAGGGCTCGTTGAATCTGTGTTTGGAGTAGATCCAGTGAGAAACTCGATCTAGGGTTTCAAGAGGCAGGTAAAAATCTCATTTTTATCTGAGTAGAGATTTATTCCAATCTAGTTATTCTTCGCATAAATAGAGAATCAAAAGAAGATCTCAATGGCAGAAGAAACTGCATCTGTTAAGACAATGAACAATCACCCAAGGATTGAAGTTGTTAAGTTTAATGGGACTAACAATTTCGGTATGTGGAGATGTGAGGTTATGGATGCACTGAATGCATCAAACCTCGAGGACACTCTCCTATTGGAGAGGAAGAAGAACACTACCACTGATGAAGATTGGGCGAAGATGAACAGATGGCATGTGGCTTGATACGTTCATGCTTGTCACAAGACATAAAATACCTTGTGCAACATGAGACGTCAGCGAAGAAACTGTGGCAAACCCTTGAAAAGAAGTACCTGAAAAAGAGTGTAGAGTCCAGGTCTGTATCAGTTCAGGATGCAAAAGGGGAGCACAGTCAATGAGCACATTAACGGTATACGAAGCTTCTTACAGATCTGCTGAATTAGATGTCAAGCTAGAAGAGGAAGATAAGGCTGTTATCTTTCTGAATTCACTACCTGCAGAGAGTACGAGACATTCACACTGACCTTTATTAATGGAAGGCAGAGCTTGGATTATGATGAGGTGTCATCTTCATTGATTAGTTATGAAACAAGGAAGAATGAAAGATATCCCTCTCAGACAAGTTCATCAGCAGAGGCATTGGAAGTAAGAGGTAGAGGTTCATCAAGGAAGGGAAAGGAGATTAGGGGAAGATCAAAGTCCAGGCCGGGCTTCAGGGATCTCAAGAAAAAATCAGTGCGCATTCTGCAAAGAGATTGGGCACTGGAAAGTAGACTGTCCAAAATTCAAGGGAAAGAAGAAAGAGTCAAAATCTGAAGCAAATCTCGCAAAAGTGGTAAAAACTGCAAGCAGCAAATCACAGGCAAATGGATCAGATTCGGATTCTTCAGTGTTCTCTTTTTCAGTCACCACTCCTGTCATTGGTTACTCGGGGGAGAACGAGTGGATCTTAGATACAGGTGCAACATATCATGTATGCCCTAATCGAGACTGGTTTACCAGTTTTGAGAAGTTGGAGGGTGTTCGGTCGTCATGGGCGACGATCACCCATGCATCATGGAGGGTGTTGGCACTATTCCAATCAGGATGTTTGATGGGATTGTGAGGGAATTGAAAGAAGTGAGATATGTTCCTCAGCTAAAGAGGAACTTGATCTCTGTAAGAGTTTTGGAATCAGGGGCTCGGAGTGTCAATTAAGGATGGAGTTCTTAAAATGACAAAGGGCTCGATGGTGGTGTTGAAGGCCAATCGCCGTAACAACTTGTATTATTTGAAGGGTAGTACAGTGACAGGCAGGTGGCAGCTTCAACCAGTCAGAAGGAAGATTCAACCCGGCTGTGGCACATGAGGCTGGGACATGCAGGGGAGAAATCAATGCAAACTCTTGTGAAGAAAGGGTTGCTGAAGGGTGCTGAGACCTGCAAGCTGGATCTATGTGAACATTGCATCATCGGCAAGAAGACCCAGGTGAAGTTTGGCACAGCTTCGCACTGCACAGAGGGTATTCTTGACTATGTTCACACGGATGTATGGTGACCTACCAAGACTGCATCGATTGGAGGTAACCACTATTTTGTGTCGTTCATTGATGACTACTCTAGGCGCGTTGTGGGTGTACACTATGCGACACAAAGGTGAAGTCCTAGAGCTGTTTGTGAAGTGGAAGGCTAATCTGGAGAGAAGCACAGGAAGGAAGATCAAGGTTCTCCGTTCTGACAATGGAGGGGAGTACAAATCCGATCCGTTCCTACAGCTATGCCTTGATGAGGGCATCGAGAGACACTTCACAGTACCGGAGAATCCGCAACAAAATGGGGTGGCTGAGAGGATGAACCGAACTTTGCTAGAGAAGGTTCGATGTATGTTATCCAATGCAGGACTGCCAAAGAAGTTCTGGGCTGAAGCTTTGGGGTATGCATGCCATCTTGTGAACAGGTTGCCGTCGTCTGCAATAGGGGGGAAGACTCCTCTTGAAGCTTGGTCAGGAAGAACTGCTCAGGATTATGATTTGCTACGGGTTTTCGGATGTCCAGCCTACTACCACGTCAGAGAAGACAAGTTGGACCCAAGGGCAAAGAAAGGGGTGTCGTTGGCTTCAAGCGAGGAACCAAGGGGTTCAAGATTGGGACCAAAAGGACAACAAATTCATAATCAGCAGGGATGTCACATTCGATGAGGCTTCACTGATGAAGCCTACGGTCTCTAAGCAGGTGGAGACCAGCAAGACCAAGGAGCTATTGCAGCAGGTGGAGAGTGATGCAGATCCACCGTCTCTAAAGGATTCAGTATCAGTTCGGATCATTCCTGAGGTGACACAGGGTGGTGATCAAGTTGCAGAAGAAGATGCTGAAGTTGTTGAAGAAGATTAGGAGCAGGTCATGGGTACTATTCCAGATCCTACTGTAGTTGGAAGACCACGGAGGAATACTAGGAGACCAGGCTGGCTCACCACCGATATGGTTGTTTCATATGCACTTCCAGTTGTTGAAGAGGCTATTCCATCTACCTTCAGAGAAGCTGAGATTAGTTCAGAAGCAGAGAAGTGGAAAGAGGCCATGAATGAAGAGATGCAATCTCTTTATAAGAACAACACATGGGAACTCACCAAGTTGCCCAAGGGAAGAAGGCCATAGGGTGCAAGTGGGTATTTGCAAAGAAGCAGGGATCTCTCCAAGAGGATGCAGTGCGCTACAAGGCAAGGCTGGTGGCTAAAGGCTACGCTCAGAGAGAAGGAATCGACTATAACGAGGTGTTCTCCCCAGTAGTTAAACACTCGTCTATTCGGATTCTATTGGCTTTGGTGGCGCAGAATGAGTTAGAACTTGACCAACTTGATGTGAAGACCGCCTTTCTCCACGGCGATCTTGAGGAGGAGATTTATATGACACAGCCCACAGGTTATAAAGCTGCAGGGAAGGAAGATTTAGTATGTAAGCTGAAGAAATCGCTGTATGGTTTGAAGCAGTCTCCTAGACAGTGGTACAAGCGATTTGACAGCTTCATCAGGAAGAAGAAGTACACACATAGCCATTTCGATCCATGCGTGTACTACAACAAGTTACCATCAGGTGAATATATCTATCTACTTCTTTATGTAGATGATATGTTGATTGCTTCTAGGTCAAGATCTGCTATTGATTCTCTGAAGAAGATGTTGTCGTCAGAGTTTGAGATGAAGGACCTGGGTAAAGTAAGGAAAGTATTGGGCATGGAGATCACAAGAGACAGGAAAGCTGGCAGGATAAGTTTGACTCAGAAGGGCTATCTGGAGAAGGTACTGCAGAGGTTTAATATCGGAAGGATACTAAGTCTGTTAGTACACCAATGGCGCCACACTTCAAATTGTCAGCGAAGATGTCTCCAAAGAGTGTTCAAGAGCGTGAGCATATGTCTCATGTTCCATATGCCAATGCGGTGGGTAGCTTGATGTATGCAATGGTGTGTACGAGGCCAGATCTATCACAGGCAGTCTCCATGGTGAGCAGATACATGCATGATCCTGGACAGGGTCATTGGGAAGCTGTGAAGTGGATCCTGAGGTACATCATGGGAACTGTTGATGTAGGCCTAGTGTTCGAGAAGGACGACACGGAAAGCAAGAGTGCATAGGGTATGTGGATTCAGACTATGCAGGTGACCTTGACAAACGCCGGTCGACGACGGATATGTCTTCACATTCTCGCAGGCACCGGTGAGTTGGCGCTCCACACTTCAGTCTACAGTCGCTTTGTCGACCACAGAGGCTGAATATATGGCTATGACAGAGGCCATGAAGGAGGCAATTTGGCTTCAGGGATTGCTTGATGACTTGGGTGTGGAACAGGATATGTTGAAGATAAACTGTGACAGCATGAGTGCCATTTACCTGGCAAGGAACCAAGTCTATCATGCAAGGATGAAGCACATCGATGTCAGGTATCACTTTGTTCGGGAGATTCTGGAAGAAGGTGACATTGACTTGTTGAAGATTCACACTTCGGAGAATCCGGCCGATATGCTTACAAAGGTGGTGTCGGGAGTAAAGTTTGCACACTGTAAAGATTTGCTTCATATCCTTCAGGTGAATTGAGCTTGCTGAAGCTCATTTGGGTGAACTACAGACGGCTTGATCCCTTGGGCAAGGGGTACGTAGGCAACCGGGTTGGTGCAGCCGCTTTCGAGTCGACATTCAGCTCAGATTTGAAAATCTTCACCGAGGTGGAGAATTGTTGGAGGAGAGAGTACAGTAGAGGAGTTGATGTCATGCCAGGTGCTGTCAAAGATTGTCGAGGAGTCTATGACGAAAGGTAAAGGGACAGCGGGCAGGAAACAGCAGCAGCACAGCAGAACAGGAGATCGGTCGACCGGCCCGGTCGACCGACGTGCACAGCATGCACAGGAACGGTCGCGGTCGACCGGCCGGTCGACCGCAGGGCTCTGACTGACAAACACCCAACTCTCGGGTTTTTTTGGGTCAACCGCCCGGTCGACCGGAAGCCCTTGACTGACAAAACCCAACTCTCGGGTTTTCTGGGTCGACCGGCCCGGTCGACCGGCCCCGGTCGACCGGTATTGGAGAATTGGGAGGTCGGTCGACCGCCCGGTCGACCGACAGACGGGTTCTGGGTAAAAATCTGCTGATCCGTTTTTTGAGGTATTTAAGCCTCATGTTGATTCTAGGGTTTAAAAAAAAAACCTGCGGGAATTGCAGTTGCTCTGAGTACTCTTGCATTCAAAGAGACTTAGAGTTATTGTAATCATCTTCCACAAATAAATCTCTCCATTGATTGCCCCGAGGACGTAGGCATTCAGGCCGAACCTCGTTAAATCGTGTGTTTTGTGATTGTGTGTTCTTCTCTTGTGATTTCTGTGATTTGGGTGGTTTGTGGCTGTGGAGATTGTGTGATTCTCTATTGGTTGTTGTCGGTGCGCACAACACCATTGCCTTCAGGCTCAGCTCCTTCTCTTGCTTGATGCCGGCAGGGACCTCGATTGTCATGGTTACATGAGGCCCAATTTCAGAGCCGCATGGATACTTCATCATCTTCAAGAACATGATCTCGTACCTTGCCCCAGGTGCGAGGTGTTTCATCTCAAACTGTCCCTCCACCTTAGAGGACAAACTCCCAACAGCTCTGCAACTTCCACATACATGTCCCTGCATAACCAAATATAAAAAAATTAAGTTAAATATTGAAGAATACATAACTTTATTTCGATAATTGTATAATTGTTTTACCCTTCGAGCCAAAGCCAGTGCCAGCAGCTTGGATCCTAGCTCTGTTCAATAGAGAGTGCTCTTGACTTGAATACACCATGAAGCTGTTGAAGTTTGTTGCATGATCAGTCCAGCACCTATGAAATCACTCTCCTGTTCTTGAAGGAGAAAGAGAGGGTCGAAGGCGATGAAGCATGAGGAAACTGCTTTTCGACCATCATTCTAGAGTATAAATACACTTCCTTTTCTTGTGAGGTCCCTCAATCCTCAGAGCATATATCATACCAACACGTCACGCTTACGACTGACAGTTTTCCTCTGTCAGTCTGCCATTTCTAATTTCTTCATCCTGTTTATCTAACTAATTATTCTCATGTCCGAAGTCATTAGGCCGGCATCACATCAGTGCTCTTAATTCTAAAGGTGTTCTCTTTACCTTTGTACTTGACAGGTATTATCGAGAAGCGTCCGGATTGCTTGTGGTGGAAAATACTCACCACAAATTGATGCTTTGAGAGCTTTTAGTTTTAGCTCGAGATCTTTCTCTCATCCAACTCGAATCCCCTATCATTCCTCAAAAACACCTCTCTAATGTCAACAGTTCCGAAGAAACAATTGATCGCCCAAACAGAGCCCTGTCCAAAAGCAGTGCCAACACTCTTTTTAGGATTTCGCTTAGAGGTAAAAACACAATCTTTATCTGTTTGGATTTATTTCTCTATTTGTTTCTGCAATTGTTTGTTGGTGTTTGGAGATGACCGAAGTAAATCAATTCACGATGAAGACTGAATATCCATCAATTAAAAATCAATGTGATGAAATTTGATGACATGAATAATTTTAATATGTAAAGATGTCAGATGATGGATGCATTGATGGGATAAAAAAGAGAAATTTCTAACAGTTAATTAGTTTTCTCAGTTCAAATGTCTAGAAATACATTGCAGATATGTGTCTTATATCTCAAAATTTATTGGTTAATATCTCATTTCAGCCTGTAGATAGCTAGCCTAGCAAGCCAGCAATCAACACCCACTAGTTTCTATAGACCTGAACAAAGATTGTTCAACAAGCAAAGCATCAGCATGCACATAAAGCTAATCAGATGGTACCAATCATACAAATTTCCATAGTTACCGTGCCATATTATCCATGCTATCAAAGTATCCTCCACATAACTAGCAAGTACTCAAAATGCAACAATCTAGGTCTCACAAATTCTGTAATAGCTCAACATATTGAAAAGAAAGAAAGATCAAATCAAAGAATTACATAATATATCTCAGAATCGTTAATTTCCTTTCAGATTATAGAATGGGGCTAAAAAGTGTCTTATATGGAGAGATCAGCAATTAGTCTTCATCTTCTTAATACTAGAATATATCAAAATATCAAAATCTTTCTCCCCTCCACCTCAAGACAAAAGGAATAGCCGTCCTTGTGAGCATAATTTTCTAAAAAATGAATGTACACCTTTCCAGAGTACAAGACAACTTAAAACCCTAGTTTGTTTCTTTTGTGGGCTCCTGAGAGAAAACACTTTAACGTCTGGATCAGAAATATGGTCTGAAGTAGCAGATACTGCGTCTGAAACTGGAATTTCAAGCTCCTCTAGCCTAGACAAGTCATCAGTTTTGGTATCACCGTCTGATATTGATGGAAGATTTGTGCTACGGCCTATGGACACCAGCAAAAGAAATATTTCCGTGACCGTCTTGAATATGGACAGGGCCTGGGCTATCATGGAAGAGGAACCTTCAGAACCTGTAGGGAGCAACAAAGTAGTTCCCTGCAAACAACCATGGAAGGTCGTAAGAAAGAAAGATCACGGGAGAGAAATCGGATAATAAATGCCAAGGATGAGATCCCAAAAAAGTATCAGGCTCTAGATGCCTCACCTCCTTAGCAATGTGACCAAATGCTTTGATGTATTCCTGGGCAACGGTCAGAATTGCAGCATAACAATAAAAAGTATATAGTTGAAAAAAGATTTAAGTGCATGTAGAATGTTTGGTTAATTAGCAGATACGTGGTGCTCATCAGAGTTTTGCAACAAAAGAGCATAACTTAATTCTTTTAAAAAATGAAAAAGGTATTTATCAAAAGCAATGCCATAGATACCCTATACAACCAAGACAGTGCTTAGAACCTACATGGATTTGCACAGAATTGCAGGAATCACAAAATCCATATAAGACAACCGGTGCCATAGTTTATATGTAAAAAATTAAACAGATTGATTCCAACATGATTATCAACACAGATGCATGAATGCGAAGGACCGCTTACCTTGTGCTGCCAGAATAGCGGACTGTCTATTCCCCTCAGCTTCTTTGATATGTAATTCTCTCTCTCCTGTTATATCAGAAGGCGGAGACAGTTTATTTTTAAAAAGGCCAATGTGCTGAAGTAAGACTTCATAACTTTCAGTTAGCTTCCTTCAGACTTATATAGCCAGCATAATAGATGATATGTTCCTACAAAGACATACTAGAAATTCAATTTAGCAGCAGACACAAGATAACCCAGTTAAAGGATATTTCTGATTTTTTTTTTTTTTTTTTGCTTTTCTTTTGAAAAAAGGGTGTAGTCTGGCGCAAGCTGGAGTTGGACCCCAGACCTCTTCTGACTGTCATTTACCAATGCTTACAAGCAGAGAGAACCTATATAATTTTTTTTGGGATACAAGAAAATAACTCAATGTGGATGATAAACAATCCTCTCATATATCCCTGGGTTCATATAGGAATCCATGCATGATGTACTGAAGAATATACTACCTTCTGCAACCAGTGATCAACCTGTTTAGGTAACCAATACACTCACGTCCGGATAGGAAAAACTGACCCTTGTAATCTGCAATGCACTGATATACATATGGGAATGGGATATGGATCCAACACAATACACAGAGGCATGCAAAAACACTCACATGCACGTGTGCATAAGTGCATGCAAAAACTCCCACCTCCATACACCAAACCAATGCTTCTCTCCACCTGCAGTCAATCAAATGCAATCCATTAACAAGTTGACAAACACGCATAACCAGATTGAATTTTGCAATCTAGAACCAGATTATTACCTTAATTCCCATCTGGGTCTCTCTAAACCCCAAAACCAATGAAAGAACAATAAGAAAAAAATAGTAACAAAATGAGAACTCATTACCAATTCTCTGCCAAGTTCAATGGCAGCTTCCTGATAGCTGGCCTGCTTCCCTGGGTAACAGGTGTACATCCATGCAAAGTCTAATTGTAAAAATTTCATGAAAACCCATGCCACAGTTGTAAATCCAAACAATGGTTTCAAAGTCTTCCATTACTGTAAGCATGCACGCACACAAATTATGCATACATGGTTAACCAGTGGAAAAATGATTTCCAACAAATTTGGCAATCAAACATTCCTTTAGAGATCAGGCCTAAGGCTCAGAATGCATGAAGACGGAACGCTTAATAAGCTCATTGGCTAAGTAGCATACATAAGCTGGACTTCCAGCAAGGAGACGGTTTATGAACGAGGTGGTGGCTTAGTTTGATTGACATCCAACCAACAACATATGAAGGAGTTCCAATCAAGTTTCATTGACATCCAACCAATGACAGATGAAGGGGTTTCAATCAACTGTGAGTTTCAACCCACACTCGTCAACATGACTCCAAGGGTTTCCAAACCACCAACAGCTTAAAAACAAGCAACATGTGTGCTTCATCACAGTCCAGGGTACAAGAGAGCAACAACAGCAAGGGTACAAGAGCAAGATCAGCAAAAGAATATAAGGAACGACACAAAGCAAGAGCATCAAAACCCATCCATACAAAGCATATGCAGCAGGAAATATGGTGCATTAAACCAATAGCAACAAGAGTAAAGGATGTAAGCATAGAAGGTTGTTTAAAGTGTGGAGCCAATAATGACTTCTTTCACACCCATGGGGAACTCCCGGGGTTGTGTACGTGGAGCCTCCCTGCTCAACTCCTCAAATTGAGCGGCTTCAATCCAGTACACCTCCAAACCTCAGTTCCGAAGTCGGCTTTCAAACCCGTAAACATCATCATTGCCTCTGCAAAACCCCTACAACACAGAAATAACTTCATGGCCATCAATGAATATAAAAAAATAGGGACCGACACTAAAATTATAGTAAAAGAAAAGGAAAAAACAAATCAAATCAGTTCAGACGGTCTATTGCCATCAACAGGCCCAATCAACAGTCTCAATTGTACCACGGATGCATCCTGAATCCGTAATATGACATGTCATGAAATGTATCCATAAACAAGGAAAAGAGATTAATCAAGGGCGAAAAATCTTGGAGGTTCACCTCCTTCGGGTCTTCTCAATCCAGTTTATGCTGTTTCATGAAGCGGTAGAGCCAATGGGCCCTCATTTCACTGGTCCTTCTGAGAAAACCAGCCCCAAGCTTTGGGTTTTCGATGATAAAATCATATGCTGCTGAGACCACGTCTTCGGTGAAGATGTAATAGTCGTATTGGGTACCGACCATTGAATGAAGGCAATCATAGCACTCAGCAACCACCCTATTTTCCTCCTCCTTTCTCTCATACATGCAGTCCCCAATCTTCTTCAGGCTCTCAGCAAACTTATCGAATATCTCAAGTTGTGGATTGCTCCTCTTGCCTTTCCCTCGGGAGCCTTGAGACACTGAAATGCTCATTGGGTGGTCAGATGACCTGCCAGCTTCAGACGGGGATCCCATCTTAAGGCTATCTTCACTATCCCCAAGGGATTGGCTGTCATCTTGAGCATACTTGCAGGATGTGGATTCACCTCAGAATACGAGTACCATTTCATCATAATGTTCAATAGGCTTGTTGAGAAAGGCTCATCTAGCTTGTTTTTCTACAAACAACAGGTCATCCATAAATTACTCCTACAAAAGTATTTTGAAACTGAAGAAATTAACTACTGATGAGACTATAATGTTACCTCAACATAGGACTTATAAATTGCTTCATCGGGCATTTCGATAGTGCATGTCTTAGGGACCCACATGACACACCCAACGAGCTTCTTTAATTTGCAAATCCGGTTCCACCGGTTTCTCCAAGTGAGGAGATGGTTGTACACATGGGATTCATTAAAATGGGAACCGAACCTCTCATTTACCGCTTTTGACGCGGCCAAATTAAGGTTTCCCTTTACACCTTCGCGGATCTTATCCGCCAAAAACTCAAGTAGAAAGCCGCTTGCCTCCTCAGTCCACCTGAGGTTTGTCCCTTGTTTCCTCTTCTTCCTGTCTCCATCCGCAGGGCCGCTTCCCATGTCAAAGCTATAGCCCTCTCCCGACATCCTCTACAAAACAAGCAGCAAATCAAATTCAAGCAAGCAATAATACTATGATCAAATATTATCAAGTACAAGAAAATTTCATATCACCAACATGCAAGACATAATAGTTACAAAAGTGTAGGATTTAAAGAGATGATGTCACAAATATAGATATGGTAAGAAATACATAGTGTTAGCATTAATTGTGCAAAGTACTCGATACAGATTTCATCATCATATTCTACAAATCTTCCTGCATTTGCTGAGCAATTTGTTCCTTAAGTTCAACCCAAGCATTATTCTCCTCTCTATCTCTCTACGTCGTCCGTCCCCCTTCAGACACATTGTGTGCAATCCAATCTTCCTCACTTGGACAAAATCATCATAATTGTGGGACATGATAAAATTGTGGACTATGCAACATGTCATCACAATGTCAACTTAGAGTGCGAAAGCGGAAGAATGGTCTTAATGCTAAAATCTTAAACCTTCCTTTCAATGACCCGAAAGCCCTCTCCATCGCTGTCCAGAGGGAGGAGTGGCGGTAGTTGTATAGCTCTTTGTAGTTATTCAGAGTGCTCCCACTAAAGTCACTCAAATAGTATCGAACGGAGTGGTACAGGGGCTAAGAATCCAGGCCTTGTGTTGTACCCAGCGTCATAGAGATAGAATTTCCCTATGTTAACCAAAAAAAGAGGGTTAAGGAATTGTTAGGCCATATTCTTGTTGTTGAGTGATAAAAAGGTAGCAAGAGGTACTGCACTACCTTCAGGGACTCTCAAACCGTGTGGGCGTTCAAGGGTGTCACGCAGTATAGTGATATCGTAGCTGATCATTCCCATCCCGCTAGAACATGGGTGAAGCTCAGGTCAAAGTCTAGCGTTGCCAACACATTCTGCGTCGGATATGGTTTTCTTCTGTAGAACGGGTCTGGCTTAGCAACTGGTACAGTTGCGTGGATATGTGTTCCATCAATTGCCATCATATAGTCCTACCCAATTAGCAGTGAAGTGGTTAAGCATTGTATCAGTAGGATCTCATAATATTTAAGTCGTGTATTATGTGGCAAAATTTACCTTAACATAATTACAGAAGATAGGGTCACCAGAGATTTTTCATGAACATTTATGCTTGGTCCACGAATGTAATCCCATCTAAGTTCTCCAATTATGTGTAGCACATTCTGGAAATGGCGACTTATAGTCTCATATGATCGTATGGAGTTGAGGCCAAGCACTATGTTACCGTGTGCAAAAACAAACCTACTTGCTCTTCCACGATGACATATTATGTATCATGCAGGAGGCCCCTACTCCTTAGCAAGGTCGAAAGATTGAAGAATACTTCTATATCCATCCTGAACAAATTGCGGCAATTGATATCACTTGACGCTATAATTGTACGCAGGTACAAACCCTTCTCAGTATCCCTAATGTGTCTAGAGAAGCTTTGTGTGATTTCCATGCGACCAGTCATCCACATCAAGACGACATATGCACAGGAAGTAAGAATGAGAACCCGATTTCCTCATCCTCAACATCCAGCCCAAAATCCAGAAAGTTATCCATGAACTACATTAATGGGAACATATGTGTACATATTCAGCGTGAAATTGAAGAATTCATTGTTGTACTGAAAACCCACTAAACACATGTAGATACATTCCAAAATTTTATTAAATTACTAAGCAATATTGACACACAGAATTATGACAGATAGATACCTAACACATGTAGATACATAAAAAATTTCTATAATTAATTGATGCAATATAGACACATACTCGAACATCACGGCACATACAGATACCTAACAAAT
Source organism: Agave tequilana (assembly GCA_038442645.1). Classification (NCBI taxonomy): domain Eukaryota; kingdom Viridiplantae; phylum Streptophyta; class Magnoliopsida; order Asparagales; family Asparagaceae; genus Agave; species Agave tequilana. The sequence continues at coordinate 50,954 of JAVJIF010016304.1, forward strand.
ATATGTATTATATATACTACAAACATATAGATACCAATCCAGGCAGAAACACTTATCTAACAGCAAAGCTAGGCAATTAATGACATGTTTTATTGTTAACATGCAAGGATATACAAGTGGTGGTCTAAACATGTCATAGTATTATTGATAATCTCGCATGACCATATCTTTATTTTTTTGTAGAAATTAAGATATCAAGTTAATTTTCTAATATATCTTTGTAGCAAATTTTTTAAGAAGTGTTTCTCTGGAAAAGACTTCTCAGCGTATTATTCCAGGTTAGGTTTTGTTTCCAAGGCCTCTTATGAAATCCCAAACCCATTTACATACAATAAAAATTCTTCAGATAACAACAATTTATTGATCTACATCACTCTGTGTGCGCACACTCTTGGTGGTGGTGGGGTGGGGATATTTAATTAAGTAAAATTAAATTGCAAGTAGTTAATACCTAGTACTTTCTGAATTATACATTTAGATCGATCCTGTGCAGAGGTTCAAAATAACTCCGATAACTAAACATTGCAAACCAAATTATGAGCCATTTTTGGGGACCAAGGTTGAATATTACCATGCAGCGCATACCTATAGCATTAAACCAAATGAAAATATAAAATGTCTGAAACTCAGCTTATCTACGCAAGTAAATACGTAATGTAATTATGCAATTTAAACTACTGCTGCTATTCTTCTAAAAGATCCATGCATAGCTCAAAATTTCCCATCACGGTCAACTGATTTAAATCAAGTATAGAGTTGAACCAAATTCTCAATTAAAGCCTCGGATTTTTTCAATAAAATTCACAGGAAAAAACTTATCACTGAAACATGGGAACCACCAGAACAATCTGTTGGGAAACAGACACAACAAGTTATAGCATTTTATAGGTAAAGACCAAAAGACTAAATAGTCTATGTTTTCTTTCATTGTTTTACTTTCCCTGTTCATTTTCATCTCAAATCTTCTCCATTTTCCTGTGCAAATCCTACAAGCTTAAAGGCAATTTGGATTGACCATTACCTTTTTATGCTGGAACAAAGAACATCTTAAATAAAAACGATAATGTGGAATCGAGACAGCTAACAAAAATCATTACCTTTATTTTTCAAAAAGAAAAAAAAAATTAGGATTGCCAATTTCTCAGCTATACACAAACACATTTGCAGAGAAGTTCTAATCCAACCACACAATTCCCATTACTAAATCACTGCAAAAAAAAAAAAAAAAGGCAGCCAACATACCAGAGAATCAAAATTATCAGAGGAGGACTCGAGATCTGAAAGCTCCACTCCTGCTCTCTTCCTCAACTTCCCACAAGCAGCACACAAAGGCAATTGGGAACTGGGGGTTCCATGTCCTATTTATCAAGAAGAACTGTAACGCCCCGATTCCACGAATACGGGGACGTCACTGCGACGTATATACGTAGGTCAGAGAGTGCCCCCACGTATATACGCTAAGCATAAAGTACAACAAGAAAGGATCAGAGTGCAACACAAAGCGTGGTATACACACATATGCCAACATATAGGTACAGATACAAAGTCATCACAGTATGATAAACATTACATATTACATATGTCTTTTATCATAACAAGTCCAAAAGTCAAATATACAATAAGAAGACAAAATGCTCACGAGTAGGATGAAGATCCCGTGAGTCAAAAGGAGTCAGGTGCAAGGAACTGGAGCTAAGATGCCTGCCCGCTAAGGAGAGCTCGATCTACGGTGGACAACTCCACTTCGATCCAAACTCCGGAATCTGAATATGCAAATCCAAGGAATCAAAACATATAACAATAAATGAGCTACAGCCAAATGGCTAAGAGACATGAATAGGGGTTAGAACACAAGTATGGAATATAAGGACAGGTATTAACATAATCATAAAACGGAAAATACAAGTAAAGCTGATTACAAGCAAAAGTGATTGTATATGCTTAAGTCACGGTCCCATGAGACTAATACATCGAGGGAATAATCCAAACAAGGAAACCCTCATCTATATACCGTTATCTCATACCACGGTAATCCCAAGCATATAGAATCAGAGTTGCAAACCATATAATAGTCAAAAAGGAATGCATAACATGAATGACAAGGATCATGACAAGATCAAAACCGGAATCATCACTGGAATCATAACAAGTAATAGTAGGAGTCACAATATAACATGAGTCATAACAGGGACTATGACATGAAACAATAATCATAACAATAACCATAATTGAGCCTATTCTTATTATTACTCGTCTGACCCATATATCTCGGTATGTGTCTCGGTATCGATCCCAACTCACATACCTCCATATATAAGAAAGTCGAGGGTCGTTGTCGGAAGTAGATGGAGAACTGATAACACTTCTTATAGTAGTTTCCATACACCTGGAAACGTTTTGGAGGCCCAAGTCCCCCTAACAGTCATCTAATGTGGGCCCAAGGTCCCACTAACAGTTATCTACTATATTTCGTCCCCTACTATAAGCAAGGTATCATTCCGGCATCCATCACTTCCACCCATACCCCATACAAGTTGTAGCTTATTAAGGATTATCAGTTTACGGGAATAAGTGAACATAACAGTAATAGCCCTACAGATTCAAGAGGTGGCCCCCACAGATTCAAGAGGTGGCCCCCACCATGTGGTGTGGCACTTTGTTCCATGTGGCACTTTGCTCTGAGGGAAAGGATTCTAGAGGTGGCCCCCACCGAGTATGGTGTGGCACTTAGTTCCATAAAATAAGGCAGGGTTCCCGTAAACACGATAATCATAAAGTCAAGTGTATCATGCTTGGTTTAAGAGATAGCATGACAAGGTGGTAATATATAACAAGCAATAAAACATAACGAAGAATTAATAATTGGCCGGGTCACTCATGACCTAACAAGAGGGTCTAACAAGGTAGTGGCATGTCAGTTGGTCAGGTGATAACATATTAGGTGTCATGTGATATACATGTGTTAAAAGGAAATAGATAACTGACAAGGCTGTATTAAGGTAAGGCAAGTGGAAACATAGAAACAACTTAAGGTTCAACGACCTCAAAGGGTCTGCCACGCATGCTATAAAATAAGGAAGCAATAGTATCACGGCAAGGTACAAGTATAAGAATGAAACAAGCAATTACAGGGCAATACATAAACATAGAATTATGGAGTAACTAGAAGTAATATACACCGAGTAACGAGTCATGAAGCACTGTATACAAATACCTGAACCAAGCATAAGATCCAAAGTTTAGATAGGAATCAATTATAACAATCAGACAAAGTTAGTCGACTAGGTCAAGAGAGTAGTCGACTAATAGAAGGGTTAGTCGACTAGCAGTAGGGTACAGTCGACTAAAACTGTGTAACAGAGAGTTGGGTTTCTGATTCAGGAAATGTTAGTCGACTAGGGTCAAGGGAGTAGTCGACTAATAGAAGAGTCAAGTCGACTAACAGATACTTAAGTCGACTAAGTCTGTGATACAGAAAGTTGGGGTTTTCTGGTTCAGGAAGGGTTAGTCGACTAGGTGGATTCAGGAGTCGACTAATAGAGATTTCCAGAGAGTTGAGATTTGTTTCCAGGGAAGATTAGTCGACTAATATTTGGGGTAAGTCGACTAATACTGTGTTTTTCAGAAAAGTTAAGTTTCAGCTAAGTGTTCTAGTCGACTAGCTCCTAGGTTAAGTCGACTAATCGTGGTCGTGAGCAGAGTACAGAACTGAATCTAGGGTTTGGGTTTGATGGCCTAAAAATGTGATTTTTATGTTATGTGTGTACAAGATATGAAGGTATAAGTACAATAGGAAGTGATCAAGTCTTGGTGAGTAAAGATACTCACTTGGATGGTTTAATTGGAGCTTGATCCAAGGAGGAGATGATGGCTTCAATCCACAATTAGTTGTTGCTCGAGATGGAGAAGGTGATCTTGGTGTTGCTTTGGGAGTTGGTGGTTGAAGATGAAGTCTTGGTGATGCCCTAGATGAAGCTCTTGAAGTCTTGAGAGGGAGGAGGGATCTTGGTGAAGAGGGTTTCTCTTTGGTGAAGTGAGGAAGAAGAGGGGTAAAATGTGAAGGAGAAACTTATATAAGATTGGGATTTTGTGAAGGGGGTGGAATTAAAATAGATGAGAGGGGTTTTGTGCAAAAAGGAAGAGGGCAAGGTGTCCCTCACCTGGCCACTTGGCCGGCCATGGGAGAGAGAGAGAGTGAGTGGGATTTGATGGGGAAGTAGGTGGGATTATTTGGAAATTTGGAGAAAGTGGAATTTAGGAAAATTGGGAAAAACAATTGGTTTGTGAAAGGAGAAAGAAATAGAGGAAAAGAAAAAGAAATTAATAAGAGGAGATATTTTCTCTTGGACTCAAATGAAACTGCTGGATAGACAGATACCCGGGTTAAAGTCAAAGATGTGGAAATCAATTCGGAAAATGCCGGAATCGTCCGAAATTCAAGTATCTCGGATCGACTCGAAATAATTATCAAAAATCAATAATAATATATAAAGACCAATAGTGAAATCCGTTTGAAGAAATACTTCATAGTTTTAAAACTAAAAATCCCGGAATCAGTTACCTACCGACTCCGTTGGAATTTTCATAAAATCCTAAATTCTCAGAAAAAGAATGTAAATAAGAAATATGATTCTAAGTAATTATGTCTAAAGGATCATCATGAAATTCCAAACAATTTGAGAATTAAAAATCTAGGAATCAGTCAGCGGCACTGGCCGACACCGGTTTTGAAGATTTTCAACTTAATCACAGAAAATTCCAGAAAATAATAGAAAATCCAAAATATTGGAAAACGATGTTTAAAACTGAAATCGGTCGAATCGGATAACCAGAATGTCTAAAACAAGTAAAACTCTGAGATCGAGTCCCCGGCTCAGACTAAGGCTGACTCCGAGTTCACGAATCCACAACCAAGATAAAACAATCATATAAGGAATTCATAAAACAGCATAAATACAGGAAACAAGTCGAAAAAATACGATCGAAAATCTGAATACGCAACTAAGTACGTATTCCGGGAACGGGGTATTACAATCCACCCACCTTACAAAAATTGCGTCCTCGCAATTTCGTTAAGGGGATAAATTGAACACGAAGGGGACAAGGGCACGAATAAAGGCTTCATAAAACCAAAACAGAGAATAAGATAAACACAAGAAGGACTAGAATGAACAATGATAGAATGACAATGGAAAAATATTAAGAAAGATAACCAACTCAAATACAAGAAATGGGGTAGTGGTTACCATGATATTCTAAGGCTCCTGATCTGGATACTGGTCTTCCCACTCTGCTGCATCGCCTGAGGTCTCTGCTGCCATGAAGTGAACTTGGCCTCTGCCCTGATCTGCTCTGGCTCTCATTCCTCTCTGCTGATGATCATACCGTTGGGGTGGAAATGGAACTCTTCGATCAACAGGTTCAGGGTTCCTCCTCAGTGGTGGCGCTGGAAGTGCTGGAGCTGGACGTGCTGGAGCTGGAAGAGCTGGTCTGACTGGTGCCGTATGCTCAAACTTTCTGTACCGGCAATCCCTGAGTGCATGACCTCTTGCCCCACATGCCAAACATAATCCATTGGCCACCCGACAATCTCTCTTATAGTGTCCGGGCCTGTGGCAGAAATTGCATGTGATCTGAGGAAGAGGAGTTTGGAATGGTCTCTTCATCATCGGGCCCTGGGTTGCCCTATCCGCATCCTCCTCATCCATCAACTCAAAAGGCCTCTTCTTGGCTTGGCTCTTCATCTGATTCTCCTTCTTCCTCTCCAGTCCACGCTCTACTTCTCGAGCTATGGTGAGAACCTCTGAATATGACTTCAGCTGTTGGGGCATCAAGAATACTTGTAGGTCCATCTGTAATCCCTGCTGAAATCTGCTTGCCCGCTTCTCTTCATCCGTCACCATATACGGGGCAAAGCGGCTCAATCTGAGAAACTCCGCGGCATACTCATCCACGGACTTACTCCCCTGCCGAAGTCTGATGAATTGCTCTTCCATGTCCTTCTGGGCTGTGACAGGGAAGAATCTGCTGTAAAAACTCTTGGAGAAGGTGTCCCAAGTGACAGGCTTCTCCAATCTGGCCTCCTCCGCTAGCCACCAAGTCCTGGCTATATCCTTCAGTTGAATCTTGGCAACCTCAACTTGGTTCTCCTCTGGGACACGGGCTGCATTCAACAAGTCTGAAGTGTCGGTCAGCCATTGCTCAGCCTCCAAGGGTTTCTCTCCACCCGTGAATATGGCTGGCTGCAGCCTCCTGAAGTCTGAAATGTTCCCCGGCCTCTGTTCCTTAGGTGCTGCTATCTCTTGCCGGAGAAGCTCGGTCTGCTGTTGCTGATTCTCCATCATCATCTGGATAACCCTCAATATATCCACATTCTCTCCCGCTGCTCCATTCGATGCTGATCCAGAGTTGCTGCGACCCGATCTCCTCTCCATACTAGGATGGCTAAAGATAACTGGAAGGAGTTGGAAAAATGGAAGGATTTCAGGATATGAAGGAAGAAATCAAGGAGGACTAAATGTAGAATCAAGAAGGACTAGATAACTTTGTACATTGTAGTTGGCAATAGCAAACTAGTAGAATTTGCCGCTTGATTGTACTTTAGGTGGGAGAGCCTAGGCTCTGATACCAACCTGTAACGCCCCGATTCCACGAATACGGGGACGTCACTGCGACGTATATACGTAGGTCAGAGAGTGCCCCCACGTATATACGCTAAGCATAAAGTACAACAAGAAAGGATCAGAGTGCAACACAAAGCGTGGTATACACACATATGCCAACATATAGGTACAGATACAAAGTCATCACAGTATGATAAACATTACATATTAAATATGTCTTTTATCATAACAAGTCCAAAAGTCAAATATACAATAAGAAGACAAAATGCTCACGAGTAGGATGAAGATCCCGTGAGTCAAAAGGAGTCAGGTGCAAGGAACTGGAGCTAAGATGCCTGCCCGCTAAGGAGAGCTCGATCTACGGTGGACAACTCCACTTCGATCCAAACTCCGGAATCTGAATATGCAAATCCAAGGAATCAAGACATATAACAATAAATGAGCTACAGCCAAATGGCTAAGAGACATGAATAGGGGTTAGAACACAAGTATGGAATATAAGGACAGGTATTAACATAATCATAAAACGGAAAATACAAGTAAAGCTGATTACAAGCAAAAGTGATTGTATATGCTTAAGTCACGGTCCCATGAGACTAATACATCGAGGGAATAATCCAAACAAGGAAACCCTCATCTATATACCGTCATCTCATGCCACGGTAATCCCAAGCATATAGAATCAGAGTTGCAAACCATATGATAGTCAAAAAGGAATGCATAACATGAATGACAAGGATCATGACAAGATCAAAACCGGAATCATCACTGGAATCATAACAAGTAATAGTAGGAGTCACAATATAACATGAGTCATAACAGGGACTATGACATGAAACAATAATCATAACAATAACCATAATTGAGCCTATTCTTATTATTACTCGTCTGACCCATATATCTCGGTATGTGTCTCGGTATCGATCCCAACTCACATACCTCCATATATAAGAAAGTCGAGGGTCGTTGTCGGAAGTAGATGGAGAACTGATAACACTTCTTATAGTAGTTTCCATACACCTGGAAACGGTTTTGGAGGCCCAAGTCCCCTAACAGTCATCTAATGTGGGCCCAAGGTCCCACTAACAGTTATCTACTATATTTCGTCCCCCTACTATAAGCAAGGTATCATTCCGGCATCCATCACTTCCACCCATACCCCATACAAGTTGTAGCTTATTAAGGATTATCAGTTTACGGGAATAAGTGAACATAACAGTAATAGCCCTACAGATTCAAGAGGTGGCCCCCACAGATTCAAGAGGTGGCCCCCACCATGTGGTGTGGCACTTTGTTCCATGTGGCACTTTGCTCTGAGGGAAAGGATTCTAGAGGTGGCCCCCACCGAGTATGGTGTGGCACTTAGTTCCATAAAACAAGGCAGGGTTCCCGTAAACACGATAATCATAAAGTCAAGTGTATCATGCTTGGTTTAAGAGATAGCATGACAAGGTGGTAATATATAACAAGCAATAAAACATAACGAAGAATTAATAATTAGCCGGGTCACTCATGACCTAACAAGAGGGTCTAACAAGGTAGTGGCATGTCAGTTGGTCAGGTGATAACATATTAGGTGTCATGTGATATACATGTGTTAAAAGGAAATAGATAACTGACAAGGCTGTATTAAGGTAAGGCAAGTGGAAACATAGAAACAACTTAGGGTTCAACGACCTCAAAGGGTCTGCCACGCATGCTATAAAATAAGGAAGCAATAGTATCACGGCAAGGTACAAGTATAAGAATGAAACAAGCAATTACAGGGCAATACATAAACATAGAATTATGGAGTAACTAGAAGTAATATACACCGAGTAACGAGTCATGAAGCACTGTATACAAATACCTGAACCAAGCATAAGATCCAAAGTTTAGATAGGAATCAACTATAACAATCAGACAAAGTTAGTCGACTAGGTCAAGAGAGTAGTCGACTAATAGAAGGGTTAGTCGACTAGCAGTAGGGTACAGTCGACTAAAACTGTGTAACAGAGAGTTGGGTTTCTGATTCAGGAAATGTTAGTCGACTAGGGTCAAGGGAGTAGTCGACTAATAGAAGAGTCAAGTCGACTAACAGATACTTAAGTCGACTAAGTCTGTGATACAGAAAGTTGGGGTTTTCTGGTTCAGGAAGGGTTAGTCGACTAGGTGGATTCAGGAGTCGACTAATAGAGATTTCCAGAGAGTTGAGATTTGTTTCCAGGGAAGATTAGTCGACTAATATTTGGGGTAAGTCGACTAATACTGTGTTTTCCAGAAAAGTTAAGTTTCAGCTAAGTGTTCTAGTCGACTAGCTCCTAGGTTAAGTCGACTAATCGTGGTCGTGAGCAGAGTACAGAACTGAATCTAGGGTTTGGGTTTGATGGCCTAAAAATGTGATTTTTATGTTATGTGTGTACAAGATATGAAGGTATAAGTACAATAGGAAGTGATCAAGTCTTGGTGAGTAAAGATACTCACTTGGATGGTTTAATTGGAGCTTGATCCAAGGAGGAGATGATGGCTTCAATCCACAATTAGTTGTTGCTCGAGATGGAGAAGGTGATCTTGGTGTTGCTTTGGGAGTTGGTGGTTGAAGATGAAGTCTTGGTGATGCCCTAGATGAAGCTCTTGAAGTCTTGAGAGGGAGGAGGGATCTTGGTGAAGAGGGTTTCTCTTTTGGTGAAGTGAGGAAGAAGAGGGGTAAAATGTGAAGGAGAAACTTATATAAGATTGGGATTTTGTGAAGGGGGTGGAATTAAAATAGATGAGAGGGTTTTGTGCAAAAAGGAAGAGGGCAAGGTGTCCCTCACCTGGCCACTTGGCCGGCCATGGGAGAGAGAGAGAGTGAGTGGGATTTGATGGGAAAGTAGGTGGGATTATTTGGAAATTTGGAGAAAGTGGAATTTAGGAAAATTGGGAAAAACAATTGGTTTGTGAAAGGAGAAAAGAAATAGAGGAAAAGGAAAAAGAAATTAATAAGAGGAGATATTTTCTCTTGGACTCAAATGAAACTGCTGGATAGACAGATACCCGGGTTAAAGTCAAAGATGTGGAAATCAATTCGGAAAATGCCGGAATCGTCCGAAATTCAAGTATCTCGGATCGACTCAAAATAATTATCAAAAATCAATAATAATATATAAAGACCAATAGTGAAATCCGTTTGAAGAAATACTTCATAGTTTTAAAACTAAAAATCCCGGAATCAGTTACCTACCGACTCCGTTGGAATTTTCATAAAATCCTAAAATTCTCAGAAAAAGAATGTAAATAAGAAATATGATTCTAAGTAATTATGTCTAAAGGATTATCATGAAATTCCAAACAATTTGAGAATTAAAAATCTAGGAATCGGTCAGCGGCACTGGCCGACACCGGTTTTGAAGATTTTCAACTTAATCACAGAAAATTCCAGAAAATCATAGAAAATCCAAAATATTGGAAAACGATGTTTAAAACTAAAATCGGTCGAATCGGATAACCAGAATGTCTAAAACAAGTAAAACTCTGAGATCGAGTCCCCGGCTCAGACTAAGGCTGACTCCGAGTTCACGAATCCACAACCAAGATAAAACAATCATATAAGGAATTCATAAAACAGCATAAATACAGGAAACAAGTCGAAAAAATACGATCGAAAATCTGAATACGCAACTAAGTACGTATTCCGGGAACGGGGTATTACAAGAACCGCCCTTGCCTCAATTGTTAAAGCACTCGGAGGAATCTGCATTGTGTGGCCTTGGAGCTGGAGAACTCTGGATTCTCAAAGCTCCTTTACTCAGAACCAAAAAATGGTGGAACAGGTCTCGTGATGCCTCCGAGGGGGACACAAAATGACCACACAGGCCACGCCACCAGACCACGAGAGAAAACCTCAGACGTCCATGGCTGCTTGTGGGATACCGAGGCTACAGTCGCGGGAATGGACGTCAATGGCTGCTTGTGGGATACCGAGGCTACAGTCGCGGGAATGGACGTCACGGGCCAGGAGGGGCTCGAGGACTTCCTCGGGTTAGCAGCGAGGAGGTCACAGTGGTGGATGGCAGCCGATTGATCACGAGCAGTACAGTACGCCGAGATCTTGCCCGAGAGAGAGAGAGAGAGAGAGAGGGGGGGGTGGCCACCGGGGCGGGTCGACCCGCGTCGACCCGTCCCGACCGGTACTGTGCGACTCGTCGGAGTCGCACAGACGGGTTGGCGGGTCAACCCGTACCCGCCCCGTTAAGGGGCGGGTCGAAACGGGTTGACCCGTCCCGTGGTCACGGGACGAATCCAATTCGTCCCGTGACGAATCACGGGACGAGTCGGGTCGGGGAAAATTTCCCCGACCCCCCCTTCTTAATTTTTTTTTTTTTAGTCCAATAATTTTTTAAGAACGTTAGAGGGGAAAATTATTATACGCCCCCTATATTAAAATTTTTTTATTTTAAACCCTCAACGGCTCAAAACTGAGCCGTTGGGGTGAAAAACGAGGGTGCCACGTGGCACCCTCGTTTTTCACCCCAACGGCTCAGTTTTGAGCCGTTGGCACTAAAAAAAAAAATAAAAAAAAAAAAAACCCTAACCTCTAATCTTCTATAAATACCCTCTACCCTCATTCATTTTCATCTCACATGCTCACTTCATCTCAACTCTCTCTTCTATTTTCATCCTCTAACTCTAATTCACTCTTATTCTCTTACAATTACAAATCTCTACCAACTTTCAATCTAGTCTAATGGATCCCAACTGGAGTACTGGCGGTTCCTCATCCGAAGCCGGTGGCAGCTCTTCATCAACACACAATCCGTCAGCTGCCGCACCTTACACCGATGTTGGCGGTAGCTCATCATCAGCATATACCGCTTACCCACCATACAGCTATGCTCCACCAACATCCGCATTTGCTCCCTATCACAGTTCGTCAAGCTATGCATTTGACTACAGTGGTTTTGCACCATATACTCATGCTGCATATGCCAGTGATAGTGGTACAGGTCGGCATTCTATTTCTTTCCCTCCTCAATATGCCTCATATTCTCAACTTTTAATGTCAACATCACCAATGCACGCACAATCTCTGGCTCCTTTTTTTACTGAAACACAAAACAACACGATACACAACCAACACAGCATGACACTATAGTTCCAGAAACACAACAACCTGAACCAACTAGCACAAGCACAAGCACAACCACTAAAGAAAGAGCCAAAACTTCTGCAGTGTGGAACCATTTTGTCTTAAAATTTGTTGAAGGTAGAAGAAAGGCAGAATGTAAGTACTGTCATCAACTATTTGATCATAAAGAAGGATACGGTACAGGTGTTCTTAATAAACACTATGAAAAAAAGCATGCTAAAAGTCACGGTTTACCACCACAACAAGCACAAATATTAGCTGATTCAGGCACACTCTCCACTTGGAGATATAAGCCTGAAGTAAATAAACATAAGTTAGCTGAATTTATTGTTCGAGCAGAACTTCCATTTTCTTTTACTGAATCAGATGCATTAGTTGATTATCTTAAATCTGTTTTTGCTCCTGATTATAAGAGAATTAGCAGACAAACTATAACTAGAGAAATTGAAGATTTATTTGTAAATAGAAAAATATTTTGAAGGCTCTTTTTACTAGTGATGCTAGAAAAATTTCTTTAACTTCCGATATATGGGAAGCTCTTAATCTTATTCATTATTTATGTGTTACTGCTCACTTTATTGATGAAAATTGGATTTTACAAAAACGTATTTTATCATTTTCTAAATTTTCTGAGAAACATTCTGCTACAAATGTAGCAAATTCAATTTTTCTTACTTGTAGAAATTATGGTATAGAAAATAAAATATTTTCTATTTCTTTTGATAATGCAAGTGAAAATACTGCTTCAATAAGACAATTGAAAACGATATTAGATCCAATTTTAAATGGTAAACTTTTTCATGTTAGATGTGTTTGCCATATATTGAATTTATGTGTACAAGATGGTCTAAAGCTCTTAGACAAATATATTTATAAAGTTAAAGAAATTATTTTACATATAAAACACAGTGGACCTAGGAGACAATCTTTTAAAGCTTATTGCCGACAATGTGGACTAAAGGAAAAACTGCTCCAAGCAGATGTGAAAACTCGTTGGAATTCAAGCTACTATATGATTAAAGATTGCCTTCCTTTTAAACAAGCAATTCAATTTTTTACGATAAATGAATGTTCATCTCTTTATATTAGTGATGAAGAATGGAAATTATTTGAAAATTTTTGTAGTTTTCTAGAAAAATTTGACACTGCCACAAAAGCACTTTCTGGTACGTATTATCCCACATGTAACTTAGTTTTTTATAATCTTAATGAAATTGCTCAAGTATTTGCTGCATATAGAGATGATGATAGTCTTGTAGAGGCTATACATGATATGGAAGAAAAATTTTGAAAATATTTTGAAAATATGCCTTTTTTTATTTTACTTAGCTTCAATTATGGATCCTAAAATTAAAATAGATAATTTAAAACTTTTATTATCTAATTTTATTTTATATTTAAATTATGAACAAGATGTAGATAAATTACTTTTAGAAATTAGATCTCTTTTAGAAGAAATGTACTCATTGTACAGAGATGAGTTATTTCCACCTTCTTCTTCTGAATTTAGGGCACCTACACCATCACAAACTTCTTCTAGTAGTCTAGGTAAAAGATTATCTAATTTTAAAAGTATACTTTCCTCTAATACTAGAAAGAAACTCTCTTCAGGAGCAGGTTCATTTGATGAACTTAATTTATATTTGAACACAATGCCTGCTGAAATAAATGAAAATGATGATGAACCATGAGAAACATTTGATGTTTTGTCGTGGTGGAAAGAACAGAGAAAACAATTTTCTGTTCTTTCTACCATGGCCCGAGATATACTAACACCTCCGGCCTCTACAGTAGCGTCCGAGAGCGCGTTTTCTGCAGGTGGTAGAGTTTTGACACCCTGGAGGAGCAGGCTGACGCCGAAACACTTGGAGATGACGGTTTGCTTAAAGGACTGGTTCGATGCAGAAAGACGCACACAAGGAAAAGCTATTCTGGATGAAGAATTTGAACAAGACGAGGATGACGAATAGAGAACCACCAGAGTTTTTTATATACACTGTATGAGATGAGCACCAGAGTTTTGTTATGTATACGAGATGAGTTTTATGTACATTGTATATGTGATGAGCAATGTATATGATTTTTTCATATTAATAAAATAATTTGCCATTTTGCCTTACAAAAAAACTTGTAATTAGTGAAAATCAATTCTATTTTTTTTTATAATTTTAGAAAATTTTTTAAAATTTTTTCCTCTTTTTTCCCTATTTTTTCCTATTTTTTCTTTTTAACTTTAAAATTTAAAATTTATGAATTAACGAATTAAAAAAAAAAAAATAGGCGAGACGGGTCTAACCCGTCTCGCCGAATCCGGTAACGAATCGGGTCAGGAGACCCGATTCGTTACCGGGATTTGAACCCGTCCCGTTTAACCCGTGACGAGACGGGTCCAACCCGTCTCGTCCACGATTCGTTTGCCAGACGGGACGAATCAACCCGATTCGTCCCGTTGGCCACCCCTAAGGGGGGGGGTGGGAAGCCTCATGATTTCTTACTGCTGTGAGGTCCACTTGGACTGAAATCGGGCTGGGAAAGCCCCTTCAAATTCCAGGCTGATCCAAACAGCGGAAGTGGGATTTCCTGCCAGTGGGTTACCGCCCGCTTGCTGGAATCCAAGCAAGCCTTCAATGAAAGTTGTCAGGTGTTCTAGTTTACAACGATATTGGCACACCGTATGGGCTATTTGATTAGAGGTGAAAGAGAGGAAGTGAGCAATTATTAACAGTTCTCTTTAGAACTGAGAATTAGTTAGTAAGTTTTTTTGGTGTTTAGATGTGGTTAGGAAATGTGATTTAAAAATGTTTTATCCTTTTAAGTGTTTGGATGGTAATTTGAAAGTAAATGAAAAAATTGACCACAAAATAATTTTAAAAATGCAAGTGAGATTTACATGGCCACAAAATTAACTGTTTTGAGTTACAACTTATTACAAATTAGATTTACATGGCCACAGTATCACTATTATAAAATATTATAACATGCATGCTAGGTATTTTACTGTTTTAGTGTGAATATAACATTTGTATTAGTTATGCCGATTATTAGGATAAATATGTTATATCACTGGTAATTAAACATATATTATATATTACTGTGTGTTGTACTATTATTATAATATATTATTACTGTTTTCTTCATTTTACCACTCATTAGGTCACTTTCTAACGACCTTGGGTTTGCATGTCTAGGTTGGAGATCCGAGACTTCGTAGTATCTGATACTTCACGGGATACCAGTAAGACACTCGGCGCCTTTATTATTTATATATATCTTTATTATTCTGTTTTTATTTCCTAATTTATCCATGTTTCTTATCTATCATGACCCCTGACTTCTTTTGCATATATTCTTGTACTTATTAAATGATGAAATTATCGTGTATAATGTATTTATTTCATGTACTGAGGCTTAGCGTACGTATGTGAGGGTATTTTCATTTGTATTATCG
The DNA here is from genome assembly GCA_038442645.1 of Agave tequilana. NCBI lineage: Eukaryota > Viridiplantae > Streptophyta > Magnoliopsida > Asparagales > Asparagaceae > Agave > Agave tequilana. The sequence continues at coordinate 66,132 of JAVJIF010016304.1, forward strand.
ATAAATTACTGTAAATATTATGTACTGAGGTTGTTGGTAAAAGTCCGACTATTGACATAGGTGGTTAATCATATGAGGTATGAACGTAGGCTCTGATACCAATTTGTAGCGCCCCTATCCCACGGATACGGGAACGCTACGGCAACATACATGCGCAGGGCAGAAATACCTTCACATACGTACGCTAAGCCTCAGTACAGGGAAATAATACCATATACACAATTATTCTAGCATTATATTGTTGGCCCAGAGGCCTTCCACTCTAGTTTTGATGATGATTAACTCATGTAGTTATGTTTACTAATAATCTTGTGTTATTTAAGTTTCAGATCTTTAACTAAGATATTAGTTGGTGATAGCTTCAACAAGAGGAGTTTGGAAGCTTTCACATGGTGATTCCAGAGCCCGAGCATCAAGTTCATACATTGCCTAGCTCGTGGATCACGGAGTTTTGGATCAGGTCGACTTGAAGATGATGATCGTCAAGAAGACTTAGGTATCCATAGTTTAGTGTGTTTTAGATCCATTTGTAAAGTTTAGAATAGTTGATATGCTCAAGTGCACAACACACACGTTTTATGGATTTTGGTTTTCATGAATAGTTTAGATCAAAACAAGTTTAAATGGTGTTTTTTTTATGTATATTAGATGTGTTCAATATACATACATGCTTCATAACTTAAACAAACGTATTTTGATATGTCTATTCATGAGTTTTTTAGAAAAATCAGATTTACTATTGAGAAAAATCTAAGTTTGGTAAAATACAGTTTTCGATTTTTGGTAAAAATGATAAGACACAAAAATGTTTCTAAATGTTTGATTTTTGTGATGAAATTTTTATCACAAGTTTATATTTCAATATAAAATGATAAAACTATTTTGTATATTTTTACAAGATTTACATGATCTATTAGAAATATCTTAAACCTGTTTTTCTGACCCAGATATTGGCTGCCAGGCTTTGGCGGTCGACCGGGCCGGTCGACCGTAAGCCAGAGCCGGTCGACCGGGCGGTCGACCGACGTGCACAGGTCTGTGCACGTCTGGCCAGGTAATGGGCCGGTCGACCGGTCGGTCGACCGGACCAGAGAGCTTTGCTCTCTGTATCTGGGCGGTCGACCGGGCTGCTCCAACGGTCGAAAATTCGACCGTTGGCGGTCGACCGGCCGGTCGACCGCCAGCTGTCTGGCTGTCAGAAAACAGCCAAACGGCTAGTTTCTTGGGGAGTCTATATATACCCCATTTCTTGGGGATTTTAACTAAGATTTTCAAGCTAAAATTTTCTAAGTTTCTCTAGTGTTTTAAACAAGTTTTCAAAAAGAGTTTTTGTGCCAAAAGATCTATCTTTACATTGTTTTGGGCTTTTGGAAAAATCAAAGAAAATAGAATTTTGGGAGATTAGTGTTTGTTCTTCATTTCAATTATCTTCAAGAATTTTCCCAAGATTATTTCTTTGAGTTTTTATTTTCCAAACACCTAGTTTTTCCACTTGAGCTATATCATCTATCCTATTCTATTAGGATCATTGTTTTGTGGAAAAAGGAAAGTGGTTTGTGGTTGAGATATACCACTAGTTGTAAACCCTTGATTTCTTGTATCCCTCTTTGGTAGAGGTTGATTTGGGTTGTTATTTGCTCCCTCTTTGGTAGAGGTTGAGATTGTGTGTACTCCCTCTAGTGAGAGGTGGAGTTTAGTTTGTATCCCTCTTCGGTAGAGGTGTTGGTTGTTGTTTGGCTACGGGCCTACCCCTCGGTTGTGAGGTGGTGTTTGAGAGAGGAGTTCGGTACTCCTTGTGTTGTAACAAATCCTCCTCGGTGGAGGTTCCCTCGGTGGGAGTATAGTGGATTAGAAATCCTTCTCGGTGAAGGCGGGGACGTAGAGTTAGGGGCTCGAACCTCGAAACATATCTTTGTGTTTGCGTTTGATCCATTGTCTCTCAACTCTCTCTTTACTTTTGTGCATTGCATCATTCAAGCATCATTCATTCTTTCATATCTTATTGCTTGCATTTGTGCCTTGCATTATTTCATATTGTTCATCTTTATATGCTTGGCTTGCTTGTGTGTGCCTCACTTGTACTTAACCACAAGAGCTTCATATAGCACCTCAACCCATATCTAGGGGAATCGAGAGGAGTTAGTCCAGAGCCTTTCACGGGGAATTCGGCTACACTTTGTGTGTTGTACTAAGTGTGCTGCAAATAGTTTTTAGCTTCCGCATTTAGTTTCTAGATTAACTTTATCACCTATTCACCCCCCCCCCTCTAGGTGTTTTCATATATAAGCACAATAATACCTGCAACAAAGGGTTAGTGATCACGATAGATATGAAAACAGGAATAAATATGGATTACAGTGATTTCCTGTTTACAAGATTTATGGAACAATACTCACGTTTTATTGAATAAATCAATACTTAGTTTATGTAACATGGTAAATTATAATTTATAAAGGAAAAGCACTCACATAGGTATTACAGGAATGTAGCTCATCTTCTTACGATCCAACGGCTCCAAAATCATCCAAATCGGACTCCGGATGACCCAGATATAGCTCGAACATTAAAATCATTAAATATGGGTTAAATATGAAATAAAAAGGTTTTAAAACGTAAATATCTAAATTGTCAAGGGGTTTTTATGTATATTTACCTTATTAAGTTGGATGCGGGTTTGGGTACTAATGCGTCGGGTTTAAATCCAATACCCAAACTCATTTGACTTAAATGAAAAAGGGTTCTGGGTTAATGGGTTATGATTATTGGGTTTTTGGTTTATAGGGTTAGTGGGTTGGATTCCAAATTATAGAGAGAATAAGATGGGAACATGGGGAGGTGGCGGTTGGCCTGCGCGGCCAGCAACGGCCACGCAACGAAGACGGCCGGTGACGACGGTCTGGCTGGTCGCTGGATCTAGGGGAAGAGAGAGAAAGAGAGTGAGGTAGGGAGAAAAAGGTGAGAAGAAAGAGACAGAAGAGAAAAAAGAGAGAAGAGAAAGAGAGGAGAGAAAGTAACAGGTTATATCGATATCAGGAACAGGAAACAATCATGTAACATAAATACAATAATATCCATGTAACAATAATCCATGTAATAGGAGCAGTGATCAATGCAACAGGAATACAAGAACAATCAAAGCATGTCTACATGTGAATCTACGTAACAATGAGATACAAATAAAATAATAATATCCAATGCAACACAGGGTTCGTGTAATAATTATACAAGTACATGAAATCACAGTGTTTAGTATAACAAGTGCCTACATGAAATAACAATGTCCAATGTGTTAGGGTGTCCGTGTAATGGTAATACTAATACATGTGATAACAATGATTGTGTAACGGTGATAAAGTACATGAAATAACAGTGTCATGTGTGATAGTATTATCCATGTCACGGTGTTCCAAGTATATGAATGCTAATGTTTAGTATAATATAGTCTATGTGTAATAGGTGTACATGAATATGCAATTAAATATAATTCATGTAAAGTGATATCAAACTATATGAATAACAGTGTCCAGCGTAAATCAGGTAACGGTGGTCATATCATATAATCGAGTGTCAGATATCCCTATCGTAATAACGATTATAATGTTATTAATATGATCAATATCACAAAATTATTATATATAATTATCTATTTTAATTATCAATTTATTAAATAATTTACTTATTAAAATTATTAACTTATTATCCCAATATTTAGATAATTCATCTATATTTTATAATAAATCAAGAAATAAAATAAATTATTATTATGTTATCGATTATGTTTACAAAATAGTCATGTATATTCTAATTACAGTGATTTTTCGATTATTACAATTAATTAAATAATATTTAAAGTAATTTATCGATAATTATGTTTATTAAGTAAAGCAATCAATTCATTTAATTAAACATTATAAAATATAATTTATAAAAAAAATACTCACTTAGATATCACAGGGACGTAGCTCATTTTTCTACTATCGCAACGGCTCGAGAATCATTCAAATCGGACTCCGGATGCTCACGATATCGCCCAACACTAAATCATTAAAATGAATTAGATTTGTAATTAATAAAATTTAAAATACAAATATTATAAATTATCAAGGGTTCTTATGTAAAATATACCTTTATTAAGTTTTAGATGTGGGTTGGGTTGCTGTCGGGTTAGGTTTGGATCCAATAACTTAGACCCAATAAACAAATGAATATGGGTATTGGGTTTGGGTTTAATGGGTTCGGGTTTCGATTAATTGGGTTGAACCCAACAAGAGAGAGTGAGTGAGAGAGAACGAGGGAGGAGGGTGGGCAGCAGCGGCCTGGCCTGCAACAACATGGCCGCTCCGCGGCACTGCCAGGCCGGCGGCGACGGCGAGCCTGGCTGCCGGTGCCGCTAGTACGACGAGGAGAGAAAAACAAAAGAGAGAGGAGAGAGGAGAAAGAGAAAGTAGAGAAGAGAAGAAGAGAAGGAAGAAGAAAGAAGGCAGGCTGCGCCAGCGGCGGTGGAGCGGCGGTGGTGACAGGCCGTCAGAGTCTGAGCAGAGGAGAGAGGAGGAGAGTAATATGAGAGAGAGGAAGCTAGAGATAAAGAGAGAAAAGAAAGGAGGAAGGAGAAGAAGATGATGGTGGTAGTGGTCCGTGGTGGAAGAACGTGGCCGCTGGTGGCGGCTCGATGGTCACCATGGCCTGCCGACGATGGTCTGGGGGAGTAAGAGGACGATTGGGGGAGGAGGGGTTTAGGAAGAGACAGTGAATAATAGAGAGAGTTGAACAGAAAGGGAGAGTTGGGAGAGTGAGAATAAGAGAAAGAGAGAAATTAAGAAAGAGGAAGAAAGGCGGCGGGGAGTCAATGACTTGCAAGAGAAATGGATTGGAGAAGAAGAGGGGAAAAATAATTATTTAATATTATTTAATTAGGTAGAAATTTAACTAATTCCGAACGGTTCTCAAAAATTCTGTAAAATAGAAAATATTATGCCGAGGAGCAATGTGAAATCGAATTCAAAAAATTCAGTCTGGTTTGTAAATTAAAAATTCTGAAATTGATCGGTGATACCGGTTGACACCATATTAGCCGAATTTAGGACTAATTCAAAAAAAATTTCAAAAATATGTTAAAGTAAAAAAAATGATTTTGAAGAACAATATGGAAGCGGATTCCAGAAACTCAATTTTATTTGTGAATTAAAAATTCTAGAGCCGATTGTCGGTATCGGTCAATACTGAATTCGGAGGTTTTTCAAATAATTCAGAAAATTTTCAAAAAATTCTAAAAAAATCTAAAATATTGGAAGATAATATTTGAAACTGAAATCAGTTCAATCTAACAACCAAGAAGGTCAAATCAAATTTGTACGCAGTATTGAGTACTAATACGGTGACACGTATATCTAAAACCGGGGGTTACGGAGAGAATTCAGAAAATGCAAACATAGATGCATAAAGGATTTCCGTGGAAAATCCAAAGTGGAAAAAAAAAACTACAGGAGAGCGAGAGTCCACTATAATCTGGAGTTAATTACAATGGGAACAAGGTGTGCTGTTTTATAGGTGCTCTAAGGGGTTTCTAGGAGGTCAGGAAGGTTTTTGGAGAAGGGATCTTTATGCCCCTCTAGCTCCTGATGTGTCAACTGAGGCATGTGTTGGATCTGGTGTAACGGCTCTAATTATACTGCTAGGATGGGGGGATTGCCATGTAGAGGAATATGCTACCATGTGTAATGGCTCTGATTGTGCCTCTAGGACGGTAACTCCACTGAAATTTAACCCATATATTAAGGTATTAATTTTTTGTGGAACTGTCTTTTGGAGAAAGATCTGCAAGGGGTCATACATATCAGACTATCTCAAGAATAATAAGGCCCTCATAGCTACTAAGGATGATACTAACTTCCTGGTAGGCTCTGCTGAAAGATCTACAATGGCCACAATAGAGAGCACTTCAACTTTTATGGGCCGTGAGAAAATCTCTTCTTGTAGTGATACCAACTCAGTAAGAACTTTTGGACCTGACTTTTCTACTTCTGGTTCTGATTTTGAATTGTTAACTATTTCTGTCTCGACAAGGGCTGGTGGCTCTAGATCTGCACTTTTTGCAGCCATGTTTTCTAGAAACTTTCCCATGCCAGCTAGTATCCTATTACATTCAGTGACTAAATCGTTGAATTGTGGTCTCTTGAAGTGCGAAGCATACCGAGTACGAAGAAGATCTTGTAAGACAAACCAATCTCGATATTCAATATGACTCTTTCAGCCACCAATTAGATTCTCCAACCAGCTTCGTCTGGGCATAACGACACTTTTACTGAGACATCAGGGAGAAATAGTTGAAGAAATATTCAAGATGGTTTTCTCAATTTTCATACTCATAATGATCGCTAGAACCTCGAAAATATGGGAAAGTCGCATACATATCCCGTTCAACTACTTTGTCATCAACTTTAGTATTTATATATTTTTCACAAAAGTAAAATTTTATGGGTAAATTTTCAGTGCATAAAGATTAAAAATTACCCAAGAATCACTGCCCTTCTGTTGTCCCAATGCGGTAAAATCTTTCCCCTAACTCTAGAATTCAGTTACGGACCCAATGCTTCAAACAAAGCTCGAAACGGACTCCAAATGAGCGAGAAACAGCCTTTGGACTATTGTGCATTGATATGCTTAGCTGAATCTGATAGATGACCAAAACTTGAACTTGGATGTGAAGGCTGTAAAATCGTAGTACTGGTCTCCACGATTCTGCTGCTTAAAAAACAATTTGATTCGAGTTTGAAACGAGCTCAGGATGACCTTCGGAAGATCGGAACTATATCTGAACTGATCTGACTGCGTCAACTCGCTGAGTTGACTCGGTGACATTAGCAAATGATGTTAGCAGGAAGCGGAGAGGGTTCGGATCGTGTTAGGTCGGGTTTGTGAGGTGGACTCAACCCGTAATGAACCCGTTATGTCTATTCGGGTTTCAAGTAGCTTTGAAAACAAACCCCAACACGCGACCTGTTCGTATCCCTTATTCTTCTCCCGACCCCCTGTCCTGGCTTTGGCTGCGGCATCCCTGCTCCGGCGAAGTGATGAGGCAATGGAGCGCAACTATGAAGACGGATGTCGGCACGACGATGGTGCTGGAGGTCTAGAACCGGAGATGGTGAGGATGACGATGAGGGTGGAGGTAGCAGGGGTGATTGTGATATTGTTGCCGTCAATAGTGATGGTGAGGTGGAGGTCTGGCTAGGATAGTGGCAGCGAAGTTGGAAGAGGGAGGAGGAGATGGTAGTGGCATCATCTTCATCGACAGAGGGTGGAGAAGTAGGCGGTGGGGATTGGGGTTCATCGGCAAGAATCAGGTCTCATTGGCGAGGCGACGACGACTGAGATCGATGAGATCTGTCTGATGTTGAAGAAGTGGGTTGGAGACGACGAAGATGAAGACGAAGACGAAAATATAATCGGCAAAGCTTTTCAGCGATCACGTGGCGATTGAGAAGTGGGGAAGAGGTTTAATTCTTTAGCGACGATGAAGCTTTGGGTGGTGGCGGTGGGAGGTCGATGAGGGTTGCGGCGGGAGCAGGCTGGCGGTGCAAGGTCGCAGGGGAGCGGCGACAGTGGAGATTAGGGTTTGGTTAGGGTTTGGAGGGAGAGGGGAGAAGAAGATGAACATGAGGGAGGGAATTTCGGGTGATTTTGGGATTTTGTTTTGTTATAGTGTTCTTTTTTTTTGTAAGGAAGACTTTGGGTTGGAGACAACTTTTTTTTTTTTTTTTTTTTTGAAAGAGAGAGCTAGTGTTTGGGAGAAAGGGAAGAAAATTGAAGGGAATTGGAATCAAAAGCTCTGATACCAAACTGATATAATACGGGCGGATCACAATCACCTTTAAATCAAAGAAACTGAGAAATAGGATTTTGACAAGAAAAATTAAAAAGAGAATTAAGGGTTTAAGAAAAGAAATAGGAAAGTTGGTTAGATTTGGGATTTGCACCCCTTACACCACAGGCTTCACATTCCAATCTCAAGAACTCAAGGCCCATGAAATTTAAAGTGAAAAAAAATTTAATTCATCATTGTCTATTGAATAAAGAAATTTACGGTTCTTTTATAAACTTTACAACAGAACACTTTTCGGATATAACTAATGTGGTATTAAAGCACAATTAAAGACATCCACTAACCTCAAAAATAAACTAAGGCATCAAAAATAACTAACACTTATGAGATGTCCTCGTTATCACGACTTTGTGATCTGCTTGTGATTTCCTTTTCTTGCTAGCTAATTTATTTCAAATCAAATGGGAAGTATATGCAAAAAAAATTTGAAGGTCCCTATAACTTAGAATGTGCAATCTACAAGGGCTTAGAACTCTTTCTAATTTGCAAGGTTTGAAATATAGCCCCGATAGTGGTATTGCCTAAACGACCCAGTATGACCCAATACTACCAGTATGATGAGCCGAAACAGTTAATAAAGGGCTGACATTGTGATTCTGATGCCAAAAACCTACAACTGATGCTGCTACCTATACCAAGATTTCAAATTAGAATATTTCCTCATTTCACTACTATTTTACAAACACTTCAAATGATTTCAGAACTTTGGGGTAGTGTGCTTTAATCTCCCATCCAGACCATGCGCTTAGAAGCTTGAAATTGCCATTTTGGTATTGAGAACAAATAATGTAGCTGTCTGCTTTTTTAAAGTGTATCTGTCAGTTTATCTGTTCATTCCAAGTCTAACTGTCACTTTATCTGTCAGTGCCCAAATCCTGATATCAACAGAGAACATAGATGGAGAATGGTGCAAAGGATACTCGTAGCGGCAATTGTAGATCGGCTCATCATCGATGGAAAGGTATCGTGCGGACTGTCTTTTTTGTTCTTTTGATGAGAGAAAAAGTGTCACAACTTTGTGAGCCTAACTTTGCAGAATGCCATATTCTTTTGAGTTTTAACTCTTCATGTTGTATACAAACTGAAAATCATCTATATATCCTTTAAAAATGGACACATGGTGCAAATATTTTTCATAATGCTTCATGTTGATGTCTTGGAGGCTCACCAAAGTTGCTATCTATAATGTACTGAAGCCTTGACCCATTGGATATTTCTCCTACCATTTAGGATTTTCTGCTGTTTGGAAAGGCGTTGAATTGGTTTTATGTGGACTCTGTTAGTTTTTCAAATTTAGACCTGGTAGTTTAGCTTATTGGAGTTATGTTTCTTCAAATGAAAATTTTAATTGAACTGGTTTGCAGACCTTCTTACAGTCCGACAGACAAGCTGTTGCCTCGGGAATGAAGGAGCAGTTTATGATGTATGGAAAGGAGAAACTTGTTGTCGATGGCGGTGACGACGAGGGATGGCTTTCAGAGAATCCATTCAGTGCACGATCAGATTGGGAGCAACATGTCATAGACCGTGGCGGTCCTATGTACAGAGTGATGCTTACAAAAGTTGGTGACCATATGAACAGACAATAGATAATCAGTATTCACCATTTAGTCTTTTGTTCTACCTAGTTGGGGTTGACTACAAAGAAGAAAGGCTCTAGTTCAAGCAGTGTCTATGAAGTTCCCTGCTCCCTTCAGCTAAGTTCCACAATGGATCTTCTGGTGCCTGATGATATTGCCCTGTTCTTATTTCGTGTGGGCAGTGAAGATCTGAAGAAAAGAGCGCGGGTCTTTGCAAGATTGTAAGGTTGCTCCATTGTGATCTGGAAGGCTGGACTCACATGTTCAAATCGTGGAAACGGCCTTTTTGCAATGCTGGGCGAGGCTATGTACATCTCTGACCTTTGCCAAGACACTGCAATGGTAGGAGTCCTGCATTGTGCATCTCTCTTTAAGGAAGGTCTGAACGAGTCGTAATATACAATAATATGATGGATGTTCTCGGAGTTGCAGGCAGCTGCCCGTGCCATTCTTTTGTCATGAAAGCACCAGAAGAATTATGATCTGTGTAGAGATCGAGTCTGTAATGAAATGTCGAGCCCTCATACCCATTATTGTTTCCATGTTACTTGTTTGCTCATTAACTTTTCAGGTTCTTCTCGTACAATATTGAATAGAACATGCTGAAGAAAATTCTTTCACAGAAACCTGCTCGTGAATGGTGAACTTAGCTTCTGTCTAGTACATGCCATTGGATTGTTGTTGCATATTCAGCTCCTGTTGCAGGCTTCTGTTGTTTTCTTTTTCTCTCAAAGGATTTTTTGCTGACAGTGCATTCAGAAATATCTAATACTTTCAATTTGATGATTATATTTCGGGCAGAGTACAACGTCCTTGTGCATTTATTTCACATGTTAGTCGTAGCTAATGAAAGTGTTGGATCTTAAACAAGAATTTCACAATCACTCTATTTAAAATTCAGATCCCTGATAGGGTTAGGATGCAATTTGGGTCTTTCTTGGCAATTAAAGTTTCAAATGGTAGGGAAAAGGCGAAAGCTTGTATTGCAAAGTTAAAACAAGGCCATGCAATCCAAAAACACATTAGTGACACTCAGGCAACAAAGCAAAGCCAGTCATGACGCTAATTTGTGGGAGAGATGGCTGCCAAAATGATGAAAAGTAAAAGGCTTGTTTGTGCCCTCTCCCCTCAGGAGACTTGAAGTGAAAAAACCTTTGCTTCAGCCTTCAGTATTATTTTGGCCAGTGCGTCTTTAAAATGTTGCCAGCATATCCCATTGATCCAGAAGAACCTTGTCAACTACGTTCTCACCTGTAGACCGAGAAGATCACAAAGCCTATAAAACCTATCTGATGAATTAGCTTCTGCAGTACTGGAGTTTCCCAACACAAACACTTCACTAGCAAAAACTAAATACTTGGGCCTCTCTATTTCTGCAGCCTAGCTCAAGAGAGGCAAGACGAGGAAGACATCCTCGCACTCTTCTCGGAGATCATCTTTCTTTCAGGTTTTATCTGTGCATCAAGCATTAGATTTTCAGCCAGGATCATGACAAAATAAAGAAAACAGATTATTTTCAACCAATTCTTGAAACAAAGGCCATCCATGCAGCCACATAATCTTGTTTCCTGCTCAGGAAACCGGTCATTCTTGGCAATTCACAGAGAGAAATCAATATGGAGACTGATAATTTGATCATAAAATATTTGACTTGACACACAGAAACGAAAAGGTTTGCTTGTTAACTAGTTTTACTCAATTTCACATAAATCAAACACGTCTACACATGTTGGTCTTACAAACAGAGTGAGAAAGTTTTAACTAGCGTAGCACAAATGACAAACTCATAAGTTTATACATAAAAAACCTTGCACTAAATATACAATGATGAAGATAAGTCACTCCAAGGACTAATTAAACATCAGGATGTTGAAGACTTTTGGGGCAACCTCTTCGCAATCTCCTGTATAAGAGTAGTCTCAAATTAATGTCATTCGGAAATCAACTTTCAAAGAGAGATTTGTCGTTCTGTGGGACTAAATAAAGTTAGAAGAACAAACTGTATGCTCAAATTCATGAATATGATAAAAAAAACCAGCTGATCAAACTGGTCTTGTACCAGTAGTTAACAGTGATAGCAATCCTACATGAAGCAAATCCCAGAAATCAGAAAAAGGACAATACCGCTTGTTTCACACCAGCTGATATAATATGCATATAGCACAAAAGTTACAAAACATGATGAACTTGCATCCTATGATCTCCACGTATTTATCGGGATAATCAGTAGCTCTATGCCATGTGATAAATAGAATATATCCTTGCTTGGAAGGTCACAGAACAGCACTTGATTTAGATACTATATATGGTCCGCAAAAAAAAAAAAAAAAAAAAAAAAAAAATACATACAAGTACAGTGGAGTAGGAGGCATGCAACCTGAAATCCATAGTTCTCAAGGCACATATATCCCGTACCAAGTTTTCCCGTAACAACAGCTGATATTTGAGAATGTACAGCGAAACAGACACAAAGCTCTAGAATTCTTATAGAGGTGAATGGGCTATCCGGATACAGCTATACATGTTAGACTAGGAAAGCGCCAATACTTCGAACAGAGTAATCTACCCAATTCCAACTACTAGGACATGCCAGATTTGTCTCAGATACAATCCAGACATCCAAAAAAGAAAAATGAAACAAATAAACAAATAAATGGATGTGTCGTGGATACCATCACCATATGTTATTCCCATATTCCATGTGCAATTGAGCTGTGTTCGGGTCGGATGTGTTCAGTTCACACCCGATATTTGGATTCAGGCATGGCTCCAAATATCGGCCCATTCCAATTTATAGCGGTAATATTGTACTAGATTTTAAGATACTTGATACGATATTAACCCTATAATATTGACCGACATTAGAGCCACTATTCGATATTGCTGATATCAACTTGCAAATATTGACAAATTTGATGCTAAAAATAATTGGCGGTGCGGATACTGATATCGAGATTTTAAACTATGGTTTCAAGTATTTAGAAACTTAAATTTCAGTATCACTAGTGATCGTGATTCATTCCCATCTCATTGCAATTGAGTTTACCTCTCACAAATGACCAGCCAGTAACAAAACCCTATGAATCCTACCCACAAAGGTTGTCCACAAGACTCTAGGCACTGAAGTGACACCTATCAGCAACATGAACTGGTGAACATCACAGCAATACGAAGAGGCAAAACTCGCAATAAAAAGAAGTGGAGAAGGTCGTGATGAGCATAATGACCAAGGCCGCCGTGTCCTCCCCTCTCATCTACTCGTTCTCACTCTATCACGCTCATTCTCTAAAGGTCATTGAGTTGTGTATCTCAACAGTCCTTAATGGCCTCAATTCCATACCTTTGCCCCCAACGCTATTGGATTGACAAGTCAGTTCATGCATAAGCTTAGAGAGATTCATTAGAAGGCCACCGTGAAAATTCTTACATCAAAAGATCCCTAGGTAAAGGTATGTTGTATACAAAGCATGGACATCTACAGGCTGAATCTTTTTCACATCCTAATTATACAAGAGATAAAAGAGATAGAAAATCCGCTTCTAGCTACTGCACTTATGTTGGAGGCAATTTGATTACTTATAGTAAGAAGCAGAGTGTTGTGTCTCATTCCAGTACTGAAGTAGAGTATATAGCTATAGGTCATACATGTGATATGATGTGGTTAAAATTCCTGTGGTAAAAACTTGAATTTCATGCGGATGGTCCCATGCCTATGTACTGTGATAACAAGACTGCTATTTAAATAGCCACCAATCCTATCTTTCATGAGAGGACCAAACACAGAGGTGAGCTGCTATTTTATTTGTGATGCAGTCTCTCGAAAGTTGATTTCTACTTTATTTACTTCATCTTCTGAGGAACTCACAGTTATGTTTACAAAGCCTATTCTTCCTAAAGTTTTCTCGTACTTATATAACAAATGGGCATGCTAGATATCTACGCTCCAGCTTGAGAGGGAGTGTTAAACTCTTGATTAGTTAGTTTTCTATTAAGAGTTTTCATATCTTTATAAGTCGTACTTGTATTATGGGTTGTATTTGTAATTACTTAATAAATAATAGTACTGAGGAAGGAATCATTAACTCTCTAATATTCATAATTTAAATCTTCTCAAAATCCACTTCGAAGAGGGCTTTGGTCCAAAGGACATGTAGCCAAGAAAGAGTTGGCTGAAGAAATAAGCGTGAAAGAAGCATTGAAGGCCTTTACGGGCGAATCAAGCAAGGCCTCAATCCACTTTAGGGAAACGCAGTGACACGAAAAGAGTGCTCTCACTGACCAGAAAATTTAGATAAAGCATGCTGCTACCTCTTAAGATCATGATATAACATTTCTTACAATTTAGTCTAAGCCTTCCTCTTCATTAATGATTATGGGTCGCTCCTGTCCAGTAGTTTAATACATTACTGTGACTCGAGCATGGTTGTTCGATATGTGTGAATCGCAATTCTAATTGTAAGAGTTCATTTTGCCTTGAATTTTGTATAAAAACTAATTCTTTTGTTAGGTCTCGGAAAAGGAAGTACCTTAGTTTAGTAACTTAGAGAAGAATATGTCCTTATCAATGCGCGTCCTGAAAGACACTGCATATTTCAGCGGGTTATATGACAGAAAAGGAGACTAGATTTGCCTAAATAGGAACATTCGAACATGCAAATTCCCCTTTAGTCAAGGCGGTCGTTTTTTTCAACCGTAGATGTTTGCAAGTGGACTAGGTTCTTTTGGTCTTCCTTCTTAACCTTCTTTTACCTCTGTTAAGGGAGATGTAGAAACAAATGGAATAAGAAGACGTTTTTCCACAACACCAAAAGATTAGCGCCCTACTACTATGAATGAGAGCCTTCCACTCTATCCTACCATTGATGTGCTTCCTGCTTCTGAATCGCCAATTCACCGCAATGATTGGACCGGACCACTCCAACACTCACGAGTCTGAAATTTGTCATCCTCGTTGATCTGAGCAAGAGCAACTCCAACCAAATCTTTTGCTGCTGAAGTGTGTAGCTGTCTGCTTTGTTGAAAGGAGCTTACATAGGAATGCTTTGAGAGACTGAAGAAAAGTGCCGACGAAAGGCCTCGATATTTATAAATGGATAGAGTTCGAATTGCTGCTTTAGCGGCTCTGCAGAACTGATATAGAAGCTCTCAGAGACCTGTAACTTCCTTGGATGTTCAATACAATATCATTGATGCAACTAGAGTTAGATACACTAGAGTTCTCACTTCTCAGGCAGGCCACCTCTAGATGCCATGAAGGACCTCTGGATGTCATGGAAGCAACCCATGGTTCAAAGACTCGGCCGAGTCGGAGACGAGTCGGCCGAGTCGTATCCGTCTCGGCCTGCTCCGAGACGAGTCCGAGTCACGAGTCGGTCGACTCAACTCAGAGGAGGCCGACTCGGCCGAGAATCGGAGTTGACTCGGTCGACTCAGCATTATGATGATGATTTTGTGTCTCATCGCAATTCAATATGGAAATAACTACATTAGCATATATTTATGAATGTAGTTTGTGTAATTTACTATATTGTGCATGTATTTTGATATGCTTCTACCGGTGACGCGTGTATTTATACTTTCGCTTTATGTTTAGTATGCTAGGTGATATATTTTGGACATGTGATACATGAATGTGGATGTTTACATTTTTTTTAAGATTTGTCGTGATTTTTTCAAAATTTTTTGAGCTTTCTCTGTAGCGTTTTGCGCGTATCGCCCGATACCGATCCGAGTCGCCGAGACCGATCCGTCTCAGTGCCCGCCGAGTCGGCAACCGAGACCGCGACTGTGAACCATGAAGCAACCTCTAGATGCCTTTTTATATAGATACCAACCTCTAGATGTCTTTTTACATAGATACGTGGAACAAAGTGCTACCTGAAGCCAAGTGTCTCATCAAATACTTGGTAGGCCACCTATAGATGTCATGAAGGCTACTGCCTTGCCTATTGACATCTTGTGACTTGCTAGAGTTATTAGATAATTTGTTGTATGATTCGAGGATTCATGAGACAATTTGAATATTGTTTGAATTAGTTTTAATATTGTGTTTTAAATTATATATTTTTGTTTATCATGTTTTATTTATTGAGATGATCTTGAAAATTATGTTTATCCATTGATAATATGTTTATCCACTCTGATCCACAAGTGAGATTTGTTTAACTTGTCAAGCATTTAGCTAATCCATGTTTTTATTAACTTTTAAGATTTGACTTAGACCTGTAAAAGGCACAAGGAAATTTTGGTTGGATGAAGTTGTTTAGGTGAGATCGCTTCCAAAAGTAGAAGGTTTCTTTCTAGTTTGATATTTTCAAAGCAATGTGAAGATAATTTTGTATGAGAAGCTTTATGTTACTATCAGTGTTTGGTATTTGGAATTTTTGATTTAAGACTTTAATGAAAAATCAATAGTTTATATATCTTCTTATTGTGCTTATTGCTCTATAACAAGTCAATATTATTGATAGAAATCGCATGTGTATGAGACCCTTCTCCTACATGTTGCTGATGTATGACTCCAACCTACGCTGCAGGGTTTGGTGGGTGATGCACACACAAATTCACGCACATGCACAGGCACTCGCACTTGCAAGAAATGGACAACACAGCCTATTCTTCATGTTGAAAAATTTCTCAAAGCATGTTATATGTGAGATCATAGTTCAATTCTGTGTGGAAAGCAAGAGGTGAATAAATCACCGGATATAGATAAAAAGCTTTAAGGGCAATAGTAGCTGATAACCCTGCAGATCAATATTGCTATCAAGGAACACTAAATTATGCAGGAATTGAAACTTAAATACAGGAAGTATGTGGAACAAGTGTTTCATTAATAAGCTGATTGGCGCAGCCAGGGAACCTCTTCACCTTCACCTTCCTTCCTATCAATTTGAGGATTTAATAAAGTAGGAATTTCTCTTCTGCACAGACTAATGATTTAGATTAACCAATAGGGTCAGTTGGTCACCTCATAAACTCAAACAAGGAGTCAACATATGATGATTTTAGTCATTTGTTAATGGTGGATTTAGCTTGACTGTTTTTTTTTCTTTCTTTACTCTTTTTTTCCCCTTCAGCGGATTCATCATCTTAACCATGCCCAGCAAACAAATTGTTGAATCCTAGTTGCACCAACAATTAGAAGTAAGAGCAACCAGAATCCTTGTAAATATCTCCATTATTATATTCTGATATTTTGATGAAATTCTCAGTTATCTTTGCAAAAATCCTGAAGAAATCTATATGCGAGTTTTCTAAAGGAAGGATAAATGGCATGGTTTAACAATGTTAAGTATGCTTAGTATATACTGTTGATGCACGAGGCGTCTTTCATTTGGTGAAGTGATTATCTAATATCACATCAATAGAGTAAGGTTCACAGCATGGTTCGAAATATATCCGATACAAATCAGGCCATTTGTATCAGAATCGGCCTACACTGATACAGAATCAGACCTATAAAACTGATACTGACAAATCGGCAAATAGTCATCGACATAAACATAATATTAGCTCATATAGGCTTTGTATTGGCCTCGTATCAACAAAAATATCCTATAAAATCAATACCAGCCAGATCGGCAAAGAATCGCCGCCACGAACATAATATCGACTCGTATTGGCCGATACGAGGCTGTTCTTCCCAAATCAATTGTTCTTCCAAATCATCTGTTAGGAGAGATCTCACGCGAGGAGAGACATCCGCACGGGGGGGGGGGGAGAGATCTCGCTAGAGATAGAGATAGAGAGAGAGAGGAGCATGGTTCAAAGACTCGGCCGAGTCGGAGACGAGTCGGCTGAGTCGTATCCGTCTCGGCCTGCTCCGAGACAAGTCCGAGTCATGAGTCGGTCGACTCAACTCAGAGGAGGCCGACTCGGCCGAGAATCAGAGTTGACTCGGTCGACTCAGCATTATGATGATGATTTTGTGTCTCATCGCAATTCAATATGGAAATAACTACATTAGCATGTATTTATGAATGTAGTTTGTGTAATTTACTATATTGTGCATGTATTTTGATATGCTTCTACCGTGACGCGTGTATTTATACTTTCGCTTTATATTTAGTATGCTAGGTGATATATTTTGGTCATGTAATACATGAATGTGGATGTCTACATTTTTTTAAGATTTGTCGTGATTTTTTCAGAATTTTTTGAGCTTTCTCTGTAGCGTTTTGCGCGTATCGCCCGATACCGATCCGAGTCGCCGAGACCGATTCGTCTCAGTGCCCGCCGAGTCGGCAGCCGAGACCGCGACTGTGAACCATGGAGAGGAGAGATCGTGAGGAAAGGGAAGAGATCTCGCTAGAGAGAGAGAGACCTAGGAGCATGCTGATGGTTGTTCATGGAGTGGGGGGAGAGAGAGAGACGTGTATGTGTGTGTGTGAATGTTTTAACTTTCAATATATATATATATATATATATATATATATATATATAATATATATATATATATATATATATATAGATTGAGGGTGAATTAATTATTATATGAATTAATTAATAGATTAGGCCCAATTACTATTCATGCCAATTTAATTAATTCATAGGTAATTTGACAAAAATACATATGAAGATTCATTAAAATTTTGATAATTGAATTGAATTTACAAAATAGTTTGTTAGAGAATTTAATGGATTAATTATCTAATTAGTTGTCTAGAAAAAAAATTAATTATTTAACTTTTTAGCATAATATAATTAATTAACTATCTAATAAAATAATTATTTAATTTGTTTGTTGACACTTAGAAAAAACATAAAGCTTAAATTAATTAGAAAAAATCATTATCTAATTAGTTTATCCACTTTTCATGTAAATACTCCATGTATATATATCACACTAGCTATTGTATTTTTATAAACTTTGCCTAAATGTGATTTAAATTTCATCAATTAGTCTAAAAGTTATATCAAGTTGTATTATCTAAACTATTTTTAAAATATTTTTATTTATTTAATTGTTTTTCTGAGACCGATATAATAGAGATGAAATGACTGATATGACCGAATCTAATACTGAAAACTGTCGACCGATTCCGATTCCGATACCGAGATCTCAAATCATGGTTCATAAAATCCTTAGAACTAATGGATAACACACACACACACCCACACACACACACACACACATATATATATATATATATAATCGCTCTATTTATTCTGCAAAATCTCATTACTGACCTCACAACTGAAGCATTCCCCATCAAAATGTACATCTTGTCACAAACAATTTAAATGTACTATATTACCCTAGTCTGTCATGCTTTCCAGGCATGCCATCTACACGAGGTCTTCCCCACAACCTATTGAATTGACTGCAAACAGCTCAATTTTCTATGAGGATATAAATACCTCAAAAAGTTGATTAATGTTGTCTGCTGTTTTTGCTGATGTCTCAATAAAGAACATTCCATTCTTCTCTGCATATTCTAAAGCATCCTACAAATGCCAAAAGTAAATTGTCAGATCTCTCAGTTCTACACTGTAAGAATACATAAAAAATTCATGAAGTATTAATAAAGTGAAAATCTGTTTTTCAGAATGCACAGTTACCTCGGCAGATACACTGCGGTTTTCCTGTAAATCGGCCTTGTTTCCAACCAATGCCATGACGATATCAGGGCTTCCATGCTTCTGAAGTTCCTGTCAAATGCCAAACATCGTGATCCTCAATATCATGACAAGGGAAAGTAACATGTACCCATAGGAAATGAATAGCTAACTTAATGAAAGTTGCCAGCTGTTCTAGTCTACAACGATATTGGCATACAATAAATAGCAATCTTTTACCGCAAAAAATGATCAGATGTTTCTAGTAACACAATCCGGAAGTTAACTGCTAACCAACCATTATATAACCAAACAGTTGTATATAGCACTGAAAGATAGTATAAGTATCCCATGAAACAGTAGGGGTACTGAAAAGTGTAACGAAACATTAAAAAAAATGCTGGAGAGGTGTGCATAAACATAAATCTAGCAGGGCTTTGTTTCCTACAGTGAGTGCCTTGTACTTTCTCTTGTTTTGTTCACAAGGATGCTATAGAAAGGAATGGAAAAGGATCTCACAGGGATGTTCATAAACATGAACCAAATTACTTTTCTCCGTAAAGAGAAGTTCTCATCTTTATTCAGTTCCTTCAGCTTTCCAAAAAAGGTCCACTGAGAAATATTAACATCTAAGGGTGTGTGTGTGTGCGCGCACACATGTACACACACACACTCTCTCTCTGAAACAGGGAGGTAGCCTTCAATCCTATGGGACGTATTGGAAACAAATCTTTCTCATTCAATGATTCAAATACAATCAATAATAGGAAAACCCAGTTGAAAAAACACATTGTTCAAGTTGATTTTTTATGGGCTCAATAAACAAAAAAAATTATAGACAAAACAGACACGTCTTTGGTTTCTTGGATTTCTAGCTTGGCACTCTCATTGGTCAACCTTTATCTCTACTACTATCTCTCATCAATAGCTTTCGATTAGTTACTAGTCAATTGCCAATAAGAAGTGGACTACTGATCATATAGTGGAACAGTTAGGGCCGTTATTGGCACATAGCATTATGTCAATACCATTGTCAGATCTTCATCAGACAAAAGTTGTTAGTTCATGAGTGTATGCTAATTTAATGGCAGAGGAAGTAGTATAGATAGGTATACATTTAAAATGGTTGTGAAAGTTGTTTACTGGCCCATAAGTTCAAACATTTTGGTGCCGAGTAGCTTGGATAAAACATCTGTTCGAGCTAAGTGACATTCATCGTAGGTGCGCTGGAAACAATGCTGGGTTTGCAATGTCAAAATTGAAACAATTGATCATGCCCTTGTGCTTCGGTTTAGAGCCAGAGATTGTTGGGATCATATCTCCCACCAGAGCAGGTTTACAATCTCAGTTACACTCTCAAATTACGATTCACTAGCATTGGCAAAGTCATCGAGAGGAGAGCAAGAAAGCAAGCAGCGGCTTCGACAAGCAGCATTATTTATGGTATATGGACTATCTGGGAACTGCAACATGGCATTATTTTCAATAACAATAAGCTTAAGACTCAGTTGGCCGTAGAAGGGGCTTTTTCAATAGCTAAGTAGCATTGGCTGTCTATTGTACCTCTCTTTGTTGGTCATTCCCGCGGTAAGGTGAAGTTAAGCAAAAAATTCAGTGGGTCCATCAGAGATGCAATTGTCCCTGGTTGCAGCCTTTCTATGTAGGGATGACCATGGTTGTGTTTTACTTTCTAAAGGTTGGGCCTTGAGTAGGCTATCTGTGCCCTTAGTGGAGCTTCATGCAACTTGGGGTTGGCATGCCAAGAGTTGGGGTAATGAATTATATGGCTGGAATAAGCCTGGAGTTGTTGTGGGGTGGTTAAGAGGTGAGGGCTCAACCTCTAGGTGTGTTTATGCTTGATGATATTTGGAGATGAACATCCTTGCTGAATAGCGTTTTTGTGTTGCATATTTTTTACTTCATGAAGTGTTAAGTGCTGATTTTTTTAGCTCAAGGAGTGATGGTAGGTCTAGCTTCGATGAGACTGCTCTACTAATGGTACTGCATGAGTTAGTATGTGCATGACCGACAAGATTGCTTCTTCATCAAATAGTAAGAATTAGGTATTTAACTATTTATCCAAAAAAATAGATGATTTTATATTTCATTGTTGATGCATCAAATAAGAAAAGAATTACTGGGAAAAAAATAGCAAGTTGCTTAGAGTACCCATCTAAAATGTCTCAAGCCCAAGAAAAACTATTCACTAGAGGGTTTTGAACTGTTTATATCATGATCAAGGTATAGATTCTCGATTTCTAAGCCACAGATAATATATCTAAGCAACTATAAACTTCCAATCATCCATTTTGGGGCTACTTGATGCATGGACAAAAAAATAAAACCATTTATTTTTAGTTCTAGGAAGTGCAATACGCAAATCAACTTGAATGGAATGGATCTTTATCGGGGAGTTCCTACCATTTAACTTGAATCTAAATCCTGCCAAAAACACTCCTCACTTTTAGAAGCAAGATTCTCTTCAAATTCGGAAGACATTGATGGATGCAGATTGGGTATATAGTTGGTGGTTGGCAAGAGGCTAGACAAGAAAAGCATAAAACCATACATATACATACATAATATTCACACATCCCTGTCGGTGTCCAAGTGACAAGTCATTGGGTTTGCTCCCCAAGTGACTTGGGTTCGAGGCCTCGGTGGACATTTAGCTCCTGAGAGCCAAAATGGCTCTGCCTTATCCAGTTCCGCATAGGAAAACTTTCCCTGGGCGTGGGATGTGCGGGACCTGCAGGATTAGTCGGGGGTTATACTCGTTGTCCGCGTTGTGGGCCTCGAATACCTGGACGGATTTTAAAAAATACATAATATTCACACACGCAAACACACCAAAATACAGACTTGGCTCCTTTGGGAAGGAAACCAAATAGAAGACCCACTCTATTCAAATTAATCAAAATCATAAAGTACTTAAAACCAAAAAAAATAAGTTTTTTTGAGTTTTTTTAACCTATGCATCAAGTGGGCAAAAAAAAGGAAAGCCTAAGTACTAAGTTTTAACTGTCTAGAATATTCGAAACCTAAAAAGTTAGGATTTTAAGTGATTCTATCATAATCAAATTGTCGGATCAAGAATTTGCATGCCCAAACTCATAAACGTAAGAAACATGTTTTTGATCATTTTGTGCTTATTGTGCATGAGTAGAAAGAACTAAAATAACTCATGTTTGAAAATTTAACCTTTATAAATGATATAGATCAACTTTAATGGAGTGAATCTTCCATTTAATTGTCCTAACATGGCATTTGAATATGAAAGATTCGACTCTAAATCCTTTCACACACACACACACATGGGTTAAGTGCTTCTAGTATGTCTTCTTAGATAATTATCTAACGAGCTAGCCTAAAATCTCACTGTAGAGTCATAGACCATTCTTACAAATCATCCATACTCTTTATAATGATTTTCATTCCTAAAATTCTTGTGTATAGAAAATTATGTAATTTGGACATTTCTTTAACCATTGATCAATTGGTGTCATTTGCCTTATTGTTGAAAAACATTCATTCTGTAAGCATTCAATGCACGGTTAAAAAGTATCAAAAGTGCATGATTTTATATACACAATCAATTAAGTACATATAAATCAAAATAAACGGAGTGGATTATCTCTAAAGATGGTACATAGTGAAATTGTAAGTTGTCTCCCTGGGCAGTTATCTAAGGAGACACAAAGAACACTTTACACACACACTATACACCTTATATATATATATATATATATATATATATATATATATATATATATATAGAAAAATCTTCAAATGAGAAGTTTTCTCAAAATAAACTTTGTAAGAAAATCATATAAGAGCGATTCTGTGAATGATCTCAACCGTTCATCTTGATCTACATACTCTAGTTAGGTTACCAATAAAAAAATCACGCGATTCCGAGTTTTTTTACCCATGCATAAAATGACATCTTTATTCTACGGCGAATATAAGTTTTGTAACCACTTGTTCATGGGTAAAAGGCTTAGAATCACGTGATTTTTTTATTGGTAAACAAAATAAAATATATAGATCAAGATAAACGGTTCGGATCATCTACATGATCGCTCCTATATGGTTTTCTCATGGTCTTAGTGTGAGAAAGTTTCACACGAAAACACACACACACATATATATATAGAGAGAAAGTAATGATCCGGTGAGAAAGCTAGCTTACGTGAGAAGATGAGAAAAGAGCATTAGAATTATCGGAATAGTTTCTGAGTGGTTGAGATTATATTTGAAAGAAATAAAACTAAAACTCAAAAATTGAATTAATCAACCAAAAACTAATTTAACCAACCAAAAAACTAATCTCAACCGCCCAAAAGATAATTGTAAGACTCATGTGCTCCCTTTTCATCTTCTCACCTAAGCTAGCTTTCTCACCGGATCGCTAATATATATATATATATATATATATATATATATATATATATATATATATGAGTTGGACTGCAAAATACACGTTTATTTTTGGTCCAACTCTAAACAGTTCAAATCTCATGCTCTGGCATCCAAATGCAAGATCCACTCCGTTGAAGTTAATCTACATTATTTGAAGTCTCTAAAAATTAAAAATCATGTCATTTGAATACTTTTTGCTTATCCATCAAGTAAGCGCAAAATGGACGGTCAAAAATAGCATTTTGCTTAGATCTACGTCTTTAGACATACAAATTCTCGATCCGACCATTTCATTATGATCTAAAAACTTAAAAAAACCCTCACAAACCAATATTTGTTAGATTTCAAATACTATACACCGTTAAACTAAACAACTCACTACTTTTGGCCATTCATTTTGTGCCCACTCGATGGATAAACAAAAAGTATTTAAATGACATGATTTTTAGTTTTTAGAGACTTCAAATAATTTAGATCAACTTCAATAAGTAGATCTTGCATTTGAATGTCGGAACATGAAAAATAAACCGTCAAGAGTTTGACCCAAAATAAACAAAAATTTTGTAGTCTAACCCTATATATATATATATATATATATATATATATATATATATATATATATATATAGGGAAGAGAGAGTCTCTAGTGAAAACTAGGTCTTACGATAACCTTTGTGAAAACTCAATGGTGGGCCCTCCCATGGATAATCCACATTAACCAACTTGATCATCAACACATCCAAATTAGTCTAGCGACTGAAATCAAGAGGTTTGAAAAAAAAAATTACCCATCCATCAAATGGGTATGTTTGTTTCAACGGGTAAAATAGTATATTTTTGCACTCAAGTGATGAAAGGAAATGAAGTTTTGAAACCACTTGATCTGTCATTCCTAAACTAATTTGGGGTGTCAAATAAGATGAATTGTGTGGATTGTCCATGGGATTGTCCACCATGGAGTTCTCATGAACCTTATAATGAAAATTATTTATCATTGGAAAATTTCCATAGAGATATCTTTTGGTGAAAACTGGCTCTCACGACAAGGGTAGTGAGAACTCCATGGTAGATCATTTCATGGACAACTCGGACCGTTTATCTTGATTTACAAATTAGTGCAAGAATCAGAGATCAAGAGATTTAAAAAAAATTTACCCATGCATCAAATCGTGTCTGTTTCAAAGGCTAAAATAGTCTATTTTCTACGGTAAAGTGATGAAGGGGAAGAAGGTGGGATATGAGACAGTATCTCGCTACAGTTGTATTTAAGGGTGGTAGTTTTGAACTGAACCGGTAACCCGACCAAGAGTTACTAGGTACCGATCAAGTTTAATCGAATGACTCATACAATAAGTGAATCGGGATTAGATTCTTGACTCGATAGACCCGCCTATAACCTGGGTAACAAATATTAATATTCAATGAGTGTTTATCATATTGAGATTTGCTCATGGTTCTAGGACTCGTAAAATTAAGTCATTGGTGAAGGCTTGAACCTTGCGTTTAGCAAAAGTTTCATTTTTTTCAAAATAAAATCTTTTGATTCCTAACAACCTATGTAGCATGAGTACTTCTATTATGATGTTGTAGTCGTGTCGAATATCGACACTTCCTTAGACACTTCTCGGACTTATTCTCAAACATATATAGATTTTTCTGATATTTGTTGGGCACTTCTTTGACACATGTTCCACATTTCTCTTACATTTCTTTGTTTATATTATATATTTGAAATATTTATTTAATTTTCCTTATGTATCAAAGCGTATACTTCGATGAAACAAAAAATGCCACTAAAATATAACTTGTATAAATTAGTCATAAGTTTAAACATGTTTCAACGTAAGAAGTTAGATACATTGAACAATGTGTATGAACTTTTGATGCAAAGATATAATCATGCATTGTTATTTATGCATTTTTATTATTGTTGTTGTTGTTATTATTATTATTATTATTATATATTTTATACACACACACACACACATATATATATTAGTGTCATGTCATTGTATCCTCGTGTCCTACTTTTTAAGAAATTGTCAAAACTTGTGCTCATGTCTGTGCCATACCCGTGTCATGTGTCCCTAATTCTTAGCTGATAACTATACCTATTTATACAACCTAACTCGACCGACCCTTTACTAAACAGTTTACGCAGGTCGAGTTCAGATAGCCCTTTTATATGTATGTAGGTCGGGTATGGATCAAGTATTCTGACCCATTAAATAAACAGGTCAGGTTCGAGTCAAGTGTAATTCGGTTTGTTCAAATGTGACCCAGCCTAAATGTGACCTGACCCAACCCGTTTGTCACCCCTGGCTATATTGCTTCAGATAGAGAGCTCAATTGTTTGCCTAACGACTATCAGAGGTATAGGTATTGGTGATTCACAAATTATTCATGAACTTCTCAAGGAACTTCGCCGAACTAGTGACAATGCTACTAATAAAGGAATTAGAAAGCTAATGTAATAAATTAAATAGAAAGGGACGCCATTCTCAATCTTAAAGCAACCACAATTGAATATCGTGATAAAAATTTCAAAAGAGCTATAGTTAACACATGCCAGATAAGCTGTGCAGATCCAACCAAAAATAATTTCAGAATGGTTAGAACTTATTGACCAAATGCATTATGTTTCATAAATCACCTCCTTAAATGCTTTTTTTAACATATCTTTTAAACCTTCCCTAGCCACTCACTATCCAGGCAAACTAACATGCATCACAGATAATAGTTGTTATTTGCAACAGTCTTAACCATTTAAATTCCACATGCTGATCAATTGCCATATACTTCAACAACTTGTCGTACATGCAATAAATAGTATCAATACAAACAATAGAGATCGTAGATTAGACAGAAATGAAACTAGCAATCAAGAGCACAGCTAAACCGATGTTAACCTATTCAGAACAATTAATAAGATGGAAAATGTGTAGAGTACCTTAACCCAGTATTGTGCTTTGCTAAATGATTCTGAACTTGTTATGTCGTACACAACCACGGCAACAGCTGCTCCACGATAGTAAAGCGGTGCCAATGCAGCATATCTGGCCAAAAGCGCCAACATTAAAAATTAACTATTATTGAGGAGTTGAAATATGTAACAATAAAAAAAGAGTACTTTTAGAAATGGCACAAGAAACAAAAACAATAAAGATGTACAGAATTCAATACCAATCATAGATATAGTCGAAGTTCCATTATATCCCCTCAATATTTCCTCAAAAGCAAAGGACAACCACCCCCAACCCTCCCCCTTCCAAAACAAAAGCCAAAGAATAAAGCCAACTCAACTTATGATACGAATGGAGTTTCAACAGCTTTAATGCATTGACCTCTGGAAGGCTATAGCAATCATAATTTAGAAGGGTGTTTAGATACAAGTCCCTAAAATCTTTCATGTGATATTAGTCCCTCGAAGCTTTTGAATTGCTATGTAGCCCCTCAAATTTTGTATTACACCAAATTATATTGCTCTCAATTTCTCCATCAAAATGACTAACTATAGTTTGTTGGAGTTAATTAAGAGTAAGCTACTTCACTACTCTTAGTCAACCCCTTGATCAATACTCTTAAGGCCTCAACTCATCAAGTAACTCCACCCATCCCCCTTAGTTTCTCTCCAGAATGAGTTGATAGGTTTCATAAAGAGAAACAGCATTGGTGATGGGATTTGCTCTACTTAAGATGAGGTTATAGAAAGAGCCAGGCGGGGTGGCAAAGCCACTACCCAGCGCCTGGCCGCCAAGGCAAAAAAACCCATTTTTGTTTAAAAAAGAAGACGCAACTTAACGATCAATGGTGGGATCGTCGCCACCAACCGCCTCGCAGGGGGGGCTCCACGGCCCCCTGGCTCCCTACCATCGCTCTGACAAATTTGCCATCGCCTCCTTCACTTAAATGAGGAGAAGCGAGAGAGAGAGAGAGAGAGAGAGAGAGAGAGGGAGAGGCAAACAAGAGGGGCCATAGGGTTTAGGGATGGGCATCGGAGGCCCCCCGGCGACGGGGAGAATCATTGACTAGTAAGTTGTATTCCCTTTTTCTTTATGGGGTGGGGTTAAAGGGAGTAAAACGCCTAGAATGACTGCTTATCCATCAATCAGAGCGTCCGCCCATGCCACTTTTTACAACACATGCTTGAGAGGAATAGAGTTGTGGGTCTGCTACAAAGAGAAGAATGATTGAGCCGAGATTTAACGAGAGGTAGTTGGGTTCTTTTTTATCCTTAGAGAAGATGGCATGTAGATTAGGGACGATAATGGGTCGGGGCCAGCCCGAGGCGCCCCGTGTGCCCAGCCCTACAAAAGCCGAAGCCTAGGCCCGGCCCTGCAAAAGCCGAAGCCTTAGGCCCGTCCATGTTAAAAATGTGTAGGGTTTGGGGCCTTGTTCTAGACCCATTTTATTTTAGGGTTAGGGCTTATACTAGGGCCGGCCCCAACCCTTACTTATTAATCAAAATCTTCGTTCTTCAATTAATATCACTTTACACTATAATTTAATATTATCTTATAATTTAGAAAATTCTAAAGTCAAGATAAAGACTTTTTAAACTTAGAAATGTAGGGTTTGGGACAAATAAGTAAGAAAAAAAATATAAGTGTTTTCTTTCTTTTTAATTTTTCAATAGTCTTAAAACCCAAATGGAGGTCCTTGGGGCATCCCCAAAGCAGAGGACCAGGGTTGAGGCTGGCTGAATTAGAGCCCAGAGCCAGAGTTGGTGTCGGATTTAAGGCCCCAAATATTTTAAGGGCCGGAGCTAAGCCTACTCTAGTCCTTGTCTGGCCCCGACCCATTATCATCCCTTCATGAAAGAGAGTGGTTTATGTTTGGTCTAGGTCTACGAGCAATTGTGTTGGATTTCAATTCAAATCAAATAAAGATAGGTAAGCTCACTTAAATTCACTCAATAGATGGCAAGGATATTGTAATACCTCTATTTTTAATACAAGTATTTTGATACTCATTATTGTATATTATCTTAGGAGAATCATTATTAATTAATATCATTCTTAATTATTTTAATTGTTATTAACTTGTTATTATTAATAATTATTTTTGTACGTGTATTATATCCAACCCATTACCCAATATCTAAATCCTAACAAATTAAATCAAATCCTAACTAACCTAATCCTAAACCCACATTCTCCTCCCATTTCTTCTCCTTCTCCAGCAAAACCCTTGTCGCATATCACCTCCATGTTCACCTCCCCACCTCCATGTTCTCTTCCTCCATGCCACCACTACCCAACAAACCCATGCAACCACTCCTCCATCTTACCCCCCCCCCGGC
The DNA here is from genome assembly GCA_038442645.1 of Agave tequilana. Lineage (NCBI taxonomy): Eukaryota > Viridiplantae > Streptophyta > Magnoliopsida > Asparagales > Asparagaceae > Agave > Agave tequilana. The sequence goes on from JAVJIF010016304.1 coordinate 94,878, forward strand.
ACCCATCCCCAGTAACCGCGGCCTCCGCCATCTCCGGCGAGAGCCCAACACCCAACTCCACACCCGTACCCCCTCCTTCTCCAACCCATGTCCGCCGCACCCCCTCGCCGGAGCCCGCGGAGCATCTCTCCTCCACCCTCCGAGCACCACTCATGGAACCATCCCACCTCCATGGTCATCTCCCATATTCCACATGCCTCCTCATGTCGACACCTTTCTTGCCCCCTTAGCCGAGAGCAACATCCACCCATCCATCTCCATCCTCCCTCATCTTCACCAATGGCCGAGCACAGCCCCGACATGCTCCTTGCCGCACCAAACCACACATTGGCCGCATGCCCTGCCCCAACGCCCATGCACTGCCCATATTGTGCCCCCACCCCCTTGGACCTCCGTGCTCCGCCGTTGGACCACCGCAAGCCCCTCGCTCCAGCCCGATTTCCTCTGCTGGCTCCCTCCTCCGCCGTGGCTTCTCCGCCTCCTCCTTCGGAGCTCCGCTGTCAATGGCCATGAGTGCCACAAGCTTCCCCTCACGTTCTCCGTGAGTATTTCCCCTCTCTATGTGTATGTGTATTTCACTCTCTTCTCTCTCTCTTTTTCTATGTTATTATGTGTGAATGTATTATATATGTGGGGGTGTGCATGAATTAGTGTGTGTGTGTTACTATATATTGTGGGTAAATATGCATGTGTTAGTGTGTGTACGTGAATGCATATGCATGCATGAGTGTTGTGTGTGGGCATGTTGTGTGTTGTGTGAATGTGTGTTGGATATTAATGTGTGCATGTATGTGTGCGTGTGTGTTTGTATATGCACGTATATGAATATTCCCCTCCTTCCTTCCTTGTGTATCTCTCAGTATTTCTCTTCCTATCTCTCAGTTCATGTCCCTCTCAATGTATGTTTGTTGTGTGTTATAGCGATGTGGATCTAATCGTGCGATCTGAACCGGTAACAGAAGACCTACACCTAATTCAGATTCGTGTTCGTTGTGAACTCGATACGCTGGCGATTCAAAAACCGACAAACGAGATGACCAGAGATCCGAGCCGGTTCGTGCAGTGAGACCAGACGGCGATTCGGGCCCAAAATCGCATCATTTCATGTGAATTTTTCATTCTGTATTTTATTGTTATTTAATTGTGGGTATTTTAGTCTTCTCAATGAATTATATTTATCGTTTAAATTATTGTTTATGCCCGATTATCACTCATACATCTTAGTCATGGTTTATGCATATACACACTATATGTATGTATTGAGTAATTGATTAACCACTCAGACAACTATGTTAAAGTTTATGATAGAATGTATCGAGTGAATATTTATTGATAATTAGTAAGATGAAAATCTCAGGAAGACAAACTGTTGATTCTATATTTTTGTTGATACTATTAGGATAACTGACTATTGATTTATGATTGATGCACTGAAAGAGAGTTGATCTTAGGATGATGGAACACATATATTTCATATTTAAATGTATTTGGACATAGTATTTTATTACTTAGAGATGAATGTAAATTGTAGTATGAATTAGTAGAGTGCATGGATATATAGTGAACCTGTTGCCTTGATATTCGGATGCATGAAATTTACCTGAGATATATATATATATATACTAGACTAGATCTTTTCATGTTTGGTGATAAAATAGAATTATATATTGGATCTTCAGGTTGATTAGTTTGTGATGAGGTTAAATGTGTGGAATCTCGTGTAAGTTATTTATCTGATTGGATCTCTGTGTTCGATGATGACTTAGAGAGGAGTTAAGATTGAATATTGATTTTAGATCTATTAGTGAGTGTGTTGGAGTATGATTTGACTGAGGGTTAAAGAATAGATGTAAATGAGATTGGCCAGAGCTAATGTATTATACATATATTCAGTGAAATTGTGTTTTGATGTTTGGGTCTGTGATCGAGCTTGATTAAAGAGAGAGTGGATTGAAAATCTTAATCAGTTTGGATAGTGAGGATTGGTTAGGTGTAACTGAGTAGTTATATATGTTGAGACTTGATATACCCGAGATTTAGAGAATGAATATATCGATGACTTGAGGATCAGAGTAGATTGATAAGGTGAGAGAACTAATAATTGATTCACATAGACGGTAGTTTACTGTACCAGATTACTTTGAGACGAACTGATACTTGATATTCACGATGATTGTATTGAGACTATAAGTTGATAGATCAGTTATTATTGTGTCCTAATGCAGATGGATGAGATGTTGATCAGTTCTAAATGAGACTGTCTACTGAGCAGTATCCCAACTTATTATTATATTAATTCATGTTACAGAAAATTACTAAAAAAATATTGTCAGACCGTAACACATGTATTATTCTATTATTTTACCGTTTACACAGTGATATTGTTCTCATTATTATTGTTGACACCATTGACATTGTTACTATCACTGTATTATCCTAGTAATCGAAATAACATGGATATTGATTGATCTAAATAATAATTTAATAGACAACTTACACGGGGATTGGAGAAATTAATGAAGGAAAAAACGTCTGTATTTTGGGTGGACCTAGGATACAGGTTGCGCAGCCGAGATACAGTTCCACTGCAGGATTCCGTGGGATGATTAACATCCCGTATTATTTTCATTGTTATTGTTGTTGACTACCTAGCGATAGATTCTGGTTCAGCACTAGGTGAATGGGTCGTAGTTCCGGATATGTACAGAACCACCTAAAGTATAGACAATGTCTCCATCTATTGATTTCAATAACTTAAGACCTCGATTGACGCGTGTAGTATGCGTAGTATAGGATGTGTCTATTACAGGTGGCAATTGGTATTCACTGACATAATAAATAATAATAAACTGTTCATAATGTAATGTGACCGATTGTGTTCACCTTATACATGTATACTTTGTTGGACACTCGATGGTACACATGACCTGATTGTACATTTGACTATAGCACTGACTAACCTGATTGCATTCTTGATGATCTGATTGTTTTATTGTTATATTGTATTTCATCACCTTATATGCACGTACACCTTCCCCTTTATTTTTACACTCATTAGGTGTTCTGACTCTCTGAATTTGCATATCTAGGTGTATGTACGTTACCTTGTTGATCAAGTAATTAGGGAGGATCACATGTGTTACGAGGAGTCTAGAATCCTCTTTGTACGCTTATCCGATTTGGGTATTATTTCTTATCTTCTCTGTTTATTCATGTTGATTCTCTATATCGTTTGAACTCAGTTTCTTCTACTGATTATTCATAGAACAGTAATATCATGTGTAGAAATTTATATGTACTGTTGTAGTGATATTGATTCATCATGGTGATGATATAGCTTGTTCAGGGTACTTTAGAGTTAGCGTGTATACATGGGTTATTCTTCTCACGTATATATGTCGTCGACTCTCGTCGTGACTCTGTTTTCGCGTATTTTGGGAAGCAGGGCGTGACAGATACAATGCCCATAACAGGTAAAATTATTACATTTAACATAATATTAAAATTCTCTCTATCTGGGCGAAAACTAACTAGAGAGATTAATTTGGTGTAACTAAAAAGATTACAGGGGCTAAATAGGAATTCAAAACATTTTAGGGACTAATATGAAAATATGAAAAACTTTAGGGACTAATATGTTTTTTAAAACCCAATCTGAAAAATCAAATCATGTGAAGTCAGATGATGTCCTGAAAAAAGAATTTATCATAGTCCATTTTTTCCCTTATGGTGTTCTCTAGTTTGTGGAAAAAAAACAAGGGTGTTAGCATGCAACACTAGATTATCAAAAACTACCTCCATCTCCACTACAAACATTCGGAATTTACCGTACACAACCTTTTTTTAGAGATTCACATGTCCCATTAATTTCCTTACTTTTACTTTTTCAATTTGTTATCTCGTGAATCATCAAGTGTGATGGTTTCTTTTCCGTGAGTAAAATGTTTGGAGTGCAAATTCGGCTGCAGCAGGCTATGGCTTATTCTCCAAAAGAAAAAAAGAAATATGTATATATAGACAATGTCTTTACCCTAATGCATAATTATTATCTTATTGATCCCAAACCCAAATATTCATCAAATTTTAAAATCTATCCCCTCAACCCAATTGGTAGCAAAACTCCGTCTTATCAACAACCTCCTCTCAAACACCACTACCCCTCTTCTCTCTTCACACAGGTCCCACTCTCTTTCTTTTCTGTTTCTTTCTATACTCCCAGCTTCTAACTTTTCCTTCTTTACCACTCTTCCCCCAGCTTGACCCCCACATCATCCTCTCTTATCCTCTCAGCCTATCTCCTTTGTCTATTCTCTCATTGTCTCAAAAAAATCCCACCAAGGGGCTCAAATTCCATACTGTTGCAACCGAAATCTACAGACTTTTATTTGATTATTGAGATTTAGTTGATTCAAAGTTTAAAAACTAGTGCAGAAATAATATTATAATTTGTTAGGGGTACTAGGAGATGAATATTCTTCTAATTCCCATAATTGATGGAATATTTGTCTACTAATAGCTAAAGAAATAACTAAGTTTATCACTAGAACTGTAATAGTGACTTTTTTAAAAGTTGTTATCTATTAATAGTTAAATAATAAGTAATTATGAAATTAAAGGAATACTTGTCTACTAATAGCCACATAAATAACAAACTTTATTACTAGTACTATAACAGTGAGTTTTTAAAAAGAGGTTACCTATTAATATTTAATAAACAAGTAATTTAATTAATGGTGTTATAATATTTATTTGTGAAGATACGATTATAGAATGAATGACTAAACAAATGGTTTGAATAGTTAAAATTATTATTACTGCTTTTATTATTAACCTTTTCAGAAATTATTTACTTTTTCAGTGGAGGAAAATGTCTGATAGTTTGGTAAAAAAGATAAAAAAGGTGGTTAAGCTTAACCTAAAATGCCCTATGGGTGTTATCGTCATTTTTAAGATCTCTCACCATCATGTGCCAAATTACATGTAATCTTGAAATTGAAGGTACGAACACTTTCCAAATATCGGATAATACAGCCAATATATCGCCCCATATATCGGTTCTTAGGCTCTTCCGATACATATTAGTGAAAAAATGGTCATATAGTTTGGAACAAATGTCAATTGAAATTTGCAATATATGCCGAAATATTTGCCAGATCTATAACACCGATTTATCAGCATTATGGTTCAAATTTTAGTATAAATTTTAACTTAAGGAACAAGCTTGGATTCAAGTTCAATACCTAAACCCATTACTTTAAAAGTCTAAATACCCATAGTCTCCTTTGTTCTGTCCCAAAAACACTTTCGTTGTCCTAATCCAACCGCAATGAAGAGGAGAGTAATCTCATTAAAAAAGGAATGGGGTTTACAAGCGCCGCAATCCCTCACCCCCCCCCCCCACAGTTGTTAGCTTAGGGGCTGTGATTCAAGGAATTGGGTGGAAGTGAGAAAGTGGGAAGTGTATTTTCTCATTTTCGCTGTTCATCCAAACACCGGAAAAGGAAAATGGAAAATTTTCTTTTCCTTATCTCTTTCTCCTTTACACAACGTTTTCCTCACTTTTAGAGTGCTACAGTTAATTTTGTGGTCATGTAAATCTAATTTGTAATAAGTTGTAACACAAAACAGTTAATTTTTTGCTCATGTAAATCTCACTTGCATTCTAATTACAGTCTAATTTTTATTTTTCTTAATTAATTTTAATTTAATATTATTTTGCGATCAACTTTGTAGTCAACTTTTCCACTTTCACTTCCACATTACCATCCAAACACCGGAAAAGACATAACATTTTCCAAATCACACTTCCCAACAACATCCAAACATCAGAAAACTTACTAACCAATTCCCAAGTTCCAAAGGGAACTATTATCACTTCCTCACTTCTTCACTTCCTCACTTCCACCCTTAACCAAACAGGCCCTTAATCGAAGTGTTGGAGGGAAATAGAGAGAGATGGAAGTCGTTGGACAGGGAATCTTTCTAGTCTCTCGTTAGTTCAATTCTAATTGAATAGGAAGTTTGCCATGCTCTCTGAGTAATGAGTTAAATTGAAATTTTACTTGAGTTTTTTTTTTTTTTTTTGCAAATTCGTGATTTATTTTATTGCATTCTACAGCTATATTTCTCAAATGTTTTATCATGCATGTCATGACATTTTTATTAGAGTTATGAGAAATTTATTAGAGAGATGACATTTAGAACATTATAATTACCCTTGAGTTACTAACTTTTATATTTATACAATACTCCACATAGACATCAGATATTAATCTGATATTTCCAATATATTGTTGGATATCAGGTATCCGATACAAGGAAAAAAACCTATCTTCTACGTTATCAATATCTGTATCTATGTTATCGATATCTGTATCTATAACATTGGGTATGAATCCATGATAAAAAAATATATAGGAAATTCTGTAATTATGTTGGAAGTTGAAAGTAGTTTCTAAACTTTCTTTTTTATCACATTCTCACCCATGCATGCCTGCACAAATATATGCATATATAAGCATGTGCTTAATGCATACCGCCAATAAATGAATGTAAGTATGAAACACTAGTTTATAAAGTTATTAGACGTAAGCAATAACATAAGTAGTTGCGACCACGCCATTTCAAACAAGTACCTCTCCTGGCCAGCAGTGTCCCATATTTCAAACTTAACAGTCGTGGAGTCTTGCAAGGCTATTGTTTGTGATAAGAATGATGCACCCACAGTTACCTAAAATCCATTCAAATAAAATCATGAATATCAACAGAAAGATGGTGGTATATAAATTAAAATTATAATTTAACTCCAACAAATACAGGTCATATGTCAAGGACACACAGAGAGAGGCTAAATATCATAGGGCATAAGTCACATAACTAAGCTAGTTAGTCCACCTATAAAACTGTGTAATATACAAAGATATTGGACGATCCATTCCGTTCATCTTGATCTATATGTTTTAAAAGATTTATAAACAAAATTTCATGCTTTTTGAAGTACAATTACTCATGCATCAAGTGGCTGCAAAATAAATGATTTTCGAATTATAAGAAAACCGTTCATTTTGTCACCACTTAAAGTATAGGTAAATGATCTTCAAAATTCATGATCTTCAAAATTCATGATTTTGACACCACTTAAATATAGGCAAAATAAATGATTATATATGATGCATAATATAAGCAGACTTTTAACAGGTTCTAAGACCTAAAACTGTCCTGTTTAACTTATATTATGTCCATTTTAGATTCATTATCTTATTGAATTTTTATTTAGTTATTACTTGTTAGATGACACTTGGCTGTAGTGTTCATTACTAAGTACCATGTGTACATTTTAAATGTTCCACTTTGTACTATATTTTCTGAATTTTATGTATTTGCCTGAATTTTCTGGATTTTTACAGTTATTCAGGGTTACTTTATTTTAAGTGAGTGCCATCACAGATGCAGCTAAAACAAAAACAGAATGGTGAAGATGGAGATGTGCTTATAGAGTACTATGTGACTATAGCATACCTATGAAGTTGAAGAAGTTGAAGGGAATATTCTCCTAAGACAACTATCCAAGAAGCCATATTTTATATGTCAAGATTTTGGACGATTAACAAAACAAATGCTTAAAAATTGAATGAAAATTGAGATAGATTATTGGAAATATACTTATAGATGGATAAAAAAATGAGTGCATCCATATGAAGTCAAAGGTGGCTTTAATTGAGACTAAGATGGGGAGAATTGTTGAGATGGCTAGAAGAGATAAAGGGCTGGCGATAGACATAGACAAAGCCAATAAAGAAGATATACTCGCTGTTAAGAGAGTGGCCATTGACAGATATCAATGGAGAAAAAGGATTCATCTAGGCAACTCAATATATTTCGGATAACGGCTTTATTGTAGTACACAATTAACTTGCAATAAGAAAATACTACAATCTAAATTGACATCAACATATATAGTGGTGTTAGTAAAATCTTTTTACTACCTGTGTAGATCCAAATTATAGGATTAATAGGTTTACCTTGGAAGTAGGATCAAATTGACCCCGAACAAAGCGAAGAACAATGCAACTTTTACCGACACCTGAATCCCCCAGCAATACCAACTGCATGATAGAAATTCACAAGTGTACAAATAATTAGTTTAAGTGATGCAAATACAAAGGCTCCCACAGCATGCCTAAAATGCACTCAAAGCATGAGTGGAGCAGAAAGTGACAAAATTTACTCAGATTGAGGAGCTTAATAAGTTGAAAGTCTAGATAGGTTTGCATACAGGCAAGAAGCTTACTCTTCCAATCTTCTTACCCCCATATAAAAGTTATAATATGGACAATAACCCTTAATGATGCTAATAACATTTATGAAGAAAAACATTGAAGAAAAATCACCAATAATTAGAACATCTAACACCTAACACAACAATATGGTATAAGAGGTATATATTCTATTAATAATTCTAAACTGCTGGTTGGGTTAACTTGCAATGATAGTTTTGACTCTTTTGAGTGTTCAACTTTGAAAAATAAAATAGGAATAAAGCTAAATCTCTAAAAGATTTAAATATACTAGGTAAGAGTGCTATCCCTTGAAAGCATAATATTGACCTTTGATTCTGCACTAACTTCTTTAGATGCAAGATAGATAAGGGGGGGCCCAAAGACCAGCTAACAAGCTAAATGGAAGTTTACACGTAGATGAGAAAACTAACTAGATACCTTGACACGTAGATTTTTTGAGTCAGTAACCACAGAGTTGTCGCTGTTCAACCTGCCTAAATGTCCAGCTTTCCTATCTGATAATCCAGCAAGATATTTCATCAGTTAACTTTCAAAATACTAGAATTGCAGCAGTTCAATTAGTAAGATAGAAGAATTTTCATATAACACCAAACAAAAATGACAATCGTCTTGAAAGTTTGAAACCGGATTAATGCTCCATCTATAAATCCTAGGGAACTACTTGGATGAAGATCATCAGCAAAGTTTGTTTTTACGAACTACTTGAACAAAAAAGTAAGTACTGTAATGTTATAACCAAGATAAATGAACAGAATAACATTCCTATAAACCAAAGTACAATAATTAATCAGAAAATAGAAGCGGGAACTATAAAAACAGTATGGATGATACAGAAGGTGTAAACTAGAAGATCCATTGAGAAGATAACATAATGAAGAATCACACTGTAGAAAATAAAGTAGAAAACAGCAGTTTCTCTAGAGTATTGCATTTTATTCATCCATAAGAAGACGTAACATCCTCACCGCAAAAGTTTTAGAGTAAGGCAACAAGTGAAGTAGCAATTCACACGGGATAGAAAAGTAACTAGATAAACAAAAGTGACGAGATGATGCAACAGTCAGAATAACTAATGTGTTGCTCCATTTTGTTCATAGCTAGCTGCAGGTTTGTGTGGTCATCTGATAACAAAGGGGGGGGGGGGGGGGGGGGGGGGGGGGGGGGGGGGGGGGGGGGGTGTTTGTGGAAGAATTATAATTATAATCGCATACGTGCATCTTTCAAAGCATAATACAAACTCTATCAGAATGGTTCTCAATTTGTAACATGAGAAGGGTATTTGTAAAGTATCTGTCATTGCACTGAGTATCTTTTGTGATTTACTATTAAGGGTCAGAACAAAAGGCAATTATCATTTCATCACTTTTTTATTCATGATTGATTAGTATTCATTTTTGCATTATTTACATCACATTTTCCCATTTATTTGTTAATAAAATGCTGGTTTCTAATGAATTTTCTCTTAATTTTTAAGTCCACAATTTAATGGAGAAGAAGGCCCAAAATCCTAATTTAATTGGGATTTAATGAAGATTATTTGAAGCCCAATCCATGAAGCCCAGTTTTGTAATGAACAAGAGGATATTTGGGGAGAATAAGAAGCTTTTAAAGGACACTTGGACAGAGCCAAGCTATCAGAGCAGATGCTCGTGTAACGGCCGAGATTCTGTCGTGGAAACGCGGCTTTGTCCGCGTTTCGCGGCAATTCTTTGGTTGTTGATGCATCGCTTTCTTTTACGGCTGCGATTGATTGGATCTAGAGTTTTGAAGCTATAAATACCCCTCTGCTTATGCGAGAGGGGGAGTTATAGAATTAGAGAAGAAATTTAGGAATTTCTTTAGGATTTTTTTAGAAACTCTTGTGTAATTTTCTTTTCTCTTTATTAGTCCAAAAAATAGAGAGAGTGAGAGTCTGTAATTGACTAGTGGCAATCAATACAGGCTCCTTCTTCCTCGTCTATTTTTTTGTTGTTTTTACAAGCTTTCTTCTTTCCTTGCAAATAGTGTAATGATGTTTATTTTCTTGTACTTCAATTCCATGTCTAGCTAACTTCTCCATTAGCATGGCTAATTAACTACTAACCGACTAATCTCTAACTATTTGATTGATAACCCACGCGGCCTTCTGCAAGCAATGGCTAACGATAAAGGGTTTGAACTCTAACACGCTAACATGCAAGCTAATTCTCATATTTCATGCTTAACTGTGTCCTAGATAATCTATTGATGTACTAACCTTGTGAGTTAGAGAATACATCTTCATCCTTACCGATACCGATAGTGCACTTGTAGTTCACCCCATTCTCGCCTTAAATTTGGATCTTGATGGGGTGACCTTCAAGTTTTTGTCGTGTAACGCAAGATGATGGGGGGAAACTTTCATTCATTATCCACATGACAAGTTCTTATAGCATAAGAGTGGTGAAGGCCAAAGATCCATGTGAGGCTCTATCATCAAGAAAGTAGTGGTTAGTGGGATCCATTAGTAGGAGGTTAGCCATTCATTTTTATCATCTCAAAAGAAAAATTCACTTTTTCCTCTTTTAAACTTTGCTTTCTAAGTTATTTTCGTCAAGACCTCTTTTCAAAAACTTGTTCTCTTTTTCAATTTTTCTTTAAGCGACACTCCTTTCATTTTTAAAGTTTTTTCAAAACCATTTCTTTTCTTTTTTCACAATTTGTTTTCTATTTCTTCGTATCAACTTCTTTCACATTTCGTTTTCGCTTTACATTTCCACAAACCAACCTTTTGTTTGTTTTCATCTACCATCAACACAAGTCTTCTCTTCTACTTTTTCGTTCTTTTTGAAACAAAGAAATAACTTTAAGTAAAACAGGAAAACCGAACACAAAACTTCCATCGCTCTCCCTCCTTATGGACACGACTCGTTTGACTTCTTAACTATAACGATAATTTCGAGGGAATAGTAGCACCTTTTTAAGAACATAATTCATTTTCAATCTCAACCGTTTTAGTGCATTGTTTCCATTTTGAGCAATGATCTTGTGTTTTACCATAATTATGATTTTCTTTTCAAAACTTGATGAATTACACCTTCTCATCTGCAAAAGCCAACCACACACACACACGTATATATATATAGAGAGAGAGAGATAGACCTGTGTCATTTCGGAAGAATTCGAGCCCGATCCTTCTCACTCAAATATCAATATCTGACGTTCAAATACAAGGTCCACTCTGTTAAAGTTGATCTATATTATTAAAGTAACTAAAAATAAAAATTAAGTGTTTTGAATACTTTTTTCTCATTCATCAAGCAACGCAAAATGAACAGCTGAAATTAGTGAGTTGGTTAGATCTGTCTTTAGGCATACAAATTCTCGATCTGGCCATTTGATTACAATCTAAACATTAAAAAACCCTACCAACCAATTTTCTTAGGTTTCAAATGTTCTACACTGTTAAACTAACCAACTCACTACTTAAACCATTCGTTTTTTCCTACTTGATGCATGGAAAAAAGTATTTAAAATACTTAATTTTTGGTTTATAAATACTTGAAATAATATAGATCAACTTTAACGGAATGAATCTTATATTCAAATGTCATAGGTTTGTATTAGAGTAGGAAGGATTCGGCCTCGAATCCTTCCAGAATGACACAAGTCTATCTCTTGCCGAATCCTTCCAGAATGACACAAGTCTCTCTCTATATATAGAGAGAGAGAAAGAGAGACTTGTGTAGTTCCGGAAGGATTCGAGCCTGAATCTTTCTACTCAAATCCAACATCTGACATTCAAATACAAGATACACTCTGTTAAAATTGATCTATATTATTTAAAGTAACTAAAAATCAAAAAACAAGTATTTTGAATACTTTTTGCCCATCCATCAAGCCGCTCAAAATGGATGGCCGAAAGTAGTGAGTTGGTTAGATCTGTCTTTAGACATAAATTCCTAATCCGGCCATTTGAAAATGATCTAAACATTTAAGAACCATACAAACCAATTTTTGTTAGGTTTCAAATGTTATACACCGTAAAACTAACCAACTCATTATTTAGGCCGTCCATTTTTTTTCCTACTTGATGCATGGAAAAAAAGTATTTAAAATACTTGTTGGTTTATAGATACTTGAAATAATATAGACCAAGTTCAACAGAGTGGATCTTTGTATTCGGATGATGCATGGTTGTATTTGAGTGGGAAGGTTCGGGCTCGAATCCTTCCGGAATTACACAAGTATATATATATATATATATATATATATATATATATATATATATAGACTTGTGTCCTTCCAAAAGGATTTGAGCCGTGTCCTTCTAAAAGGATTTGAGCCCGAATCCTTCCAACTCATATACAATCATGCATCATCCGAATACAAGATCCACTCTGTTGAAGTTGGTCTATATTATTTCAAGTATCTATAAACTAAAAATCAAGTGTTTTGAATACTTTTTGCCCATCCATCAAGCAGTGCAAAACGGACAGCTGAAAATAATGAGTTGGTTAGATTTATGTCTTTATACATACAAATTTTCGATCCGGCCATTTGATTATGATCTAAACATTTAAAACCCCACAAACCGATTTTTGTTAGTTTCAAATGTTCTACACCATTAAACTAACTAACTCATTATTTAGACCGTCCGTTTTCCCTAACTTGATGCATGGACAAAAAGTATTCAAAACACTTGATTTTAGTTTATAGATACTTGAAATAATATAGATAATTTCAACGTGGTGGATCTTGTATTCGAATGTTGGATGTTGGTATTTGAGTGGGAAGGATTCGGGCTCAAATCCTTTTGAAAGAACACGAGTCTATCTATCTATATATATATATAGAGAGAGAGAGACTTGTGTCCTTCCAAAAGTACTTGAGCTTGAATCCTTCCAACTCAAATATTATCCTCCGATATTCGAATACAAGATCCACTATGTTGAAGTTGATCTATATTATTTCAAGTATTTATAAACTAAAAATCAAGTGTTTTGAATGCTTTTTTCTCATCCATCAAACGGCGCAAAATAGACGTCGAAAGTAGTGAGTTGGTTAGATTTATGTTTTTAGACATACAAATTCTCGATCCAGCCATTTGATTATGATCTAAACATTTAAAAATCCCTACAAACCAATTTTTCTTAGGTTTCAAATATTCTACACCGTTAAACTAATCAACTCACTATTTAGGCTGTCCGTTTTTCCCCTACATAATGCATGGGCAAAAAAGTATTCAAAACACTTGATTTTTATTTATAGATACTTGAAATAATATAGATCAACTTCAACAGTGTATCTTGTATTCAATGTCGGAGGGTTGTATTTGAGTTTGAAGGATTCAAGCTCAAATCCTTTTGAAAGGACACAAGTCTCTCTCTAGAGAGAGAGACGTGCGCACGCGCATGGCAGCACAGTTGTTGTTCAAAGGTGTGGTATGTTATAACTATATCATCATATGCACGCATCAAAAGGTAAAAAGAAAATGGCCTCATAAAATCAGATTTTTAAAACCAAGACATGGTAAGATGGATATTTATATTATAAGCATGGTTTCCATTATCGGCTAAATTCCAATATATATCATCAGTATCGTATTGGGTTTTGAGATAACAGATACAATGTTACCCCTATAACACCAGTCAATATTGTTGATATGATCGATATTTTCGATATTGATGATATATGATGATGTTGACACTAAACACCATTTGCTGATATTGATACTGAGATTTTAAACCATGATTATAAGCATATACAGTTTTGGCTTCAACATTCAAAAGCTCTTCCATTATTAACGACTACTAACCCATACATCTCCTTGCCAACAATCAAGTAAGAATTTTGATAAGCAAGGTACAAAAAAAATCTATTATTTTTATTGAAAAAACAAAAGAATTCAAATGCACACAACCAAGCAGGAGCCTGGAAATGTGAATGAATATTTTCTGTATGGCCCTTTTTCTTCTTTCTTTTTGCATAGAAAAATGAACTTTAAAAGTCAACCATCTATTGTTTTTTATGATAAATAAATCTTCATCCACAAAGAAATAGACAGCTAAATATATGGGCATTTCAGTTGCACAAATCTAACAAATAGAAACTCCCAAATTAACAACTGAACAGTGCCAGTCCAATTAACAACGAAAATCCCCAGAGGTAACTATAATAATAAGAACTAAGATACGGATAAAAATCTGAAATTGATTGGCTTGTGGTGCAAAGCTATTAACTTGACCTGAGTTGTTCATCAACAAGAGGATCATGGACCAGAACAGACTATCTATCAACCATTCAATCAATCAATTTCATTGGAATGCTATTATCATACGAGCGGCGACTACAAGAAACTGCAGAAATGATGCCAGAAAAGAAGAAAAACTCCATCGCAATCGTTCTCCAATGCAGGAAAAATTGTAAAAACTAACCCTAGATTACAAATAATTCATGTGAGCGAAACAAAGATAGTTGAAATTAGGGAACACAAAAAGGAAACCCTAGAAACGGGAAAAGAGAGGAACTGCTGCGAAGGAAGAGGCGCAACCCATGAAGGAGGAAGAAGGAAAAGCAAGGCTGGTCCGACCTCCCGATTTCGCGAATTCGCAGCTGGAGATATATATATATATATATATATATATATATATAATGGGAGTTTGCGACGGGATGAATGGCGGAGAGAGGAACAAGGGGAGCTGAGCGAAGCGACCAGCGAGCGAAAGAGAGAAGGGGCTCATCGGGAGCGGATATTTCCACCCAAAAAATGAGGGAACGGATATTGCCCTCAAAAAATGGGAAGGACCCCCATGGATTAAGGCCCCACAAGACTGATAAAGGCTCCTTAAAAAATTTTAAAATAGTCAAAGTGTATTTTCATCTTCTCCTCCTCCTCTCTTTCACGCCAGCGAACCCATCACTGGCCCCTCCCCACCGACGAGCCCGTCTCTCCGCTTTCGGCGAGCCCGCCTCCCCTTCCCCCCTCCCCTCTCCGCCACCTCCTCCTTCCCTCTCCCACTCTCCTCCCCCTTCCCTCCTCCACCCCACCACAACCTCCCCTCGTTTCCCCCTCCACCTGGCCTCCTCCGGCCGGTCCGGCAGAACAAACGGATCCCCTCCCCCCGCCTCCTCCCCTCCCACCCAGTTATTTGGCCGGCCTGGTAGAACAGACAGACTGGCCGAACAAACCACTGTTTGTTTGGTCAGATCCGGCCGAACAGCTGGGTGGAGGGGAGGGAGAGATCAGGGGGCGGGTATGGGGGGAGGGGAGGGGGAGGCGGAGGGAGGGGGAGCAACGGTCGCCGGAGAAGGAGGGAGATGGAAGAAGAAGAAAGGGAAGGAGGAAGAAGGAAGGGTTTTTTTTGACTTTTCACCAAGGGTGAAATTGTCTAAAAAATTAATGGCACACTTGTAACTATTTTTGGGGGGCTTTCTCATTTTTGGGGTGACAATATCCGTTCCCAAAAAATGATGAAGGCACCCCACAAGTTATTACAAGTGCGCCATTATGTTTTTTTGACAATTTCATCCTTGGTGAAAAGTTCAAAATGTCCCTCCTTTCTTCCTCCTTCCTCCTCTCTTCCTCTTCCCTCCAATCTCTCTCTACTTCTTCTCGGCAAACCCCACTCCCCAGAGCTCCCCCTTCCCGATCTCCCCAGCCTTCCGCGCTCCCCACCCCCGATCTCCCCAGCCTTCCCCGCTCCCACGATCTCCCTCTCCCCTCTCCTTTCTCCCCTTCCCCATCTGTTCGGCAGACCAAATAGAGGGGGAAGGGGCGGGGGGGAGGAGATCAGGGGAGGGGAGGCCAGGGAGGGGAGGGCGGGGGAGAGGGAGCGGAGGAGGCCGGGGAGGGGGGGATCGGAGGGGGGGGGAGCTAGGGGAGGCCGGAGAAGGAGGGAGTCACCGAGGAGGGAGGAGGCAGCAGGGGAGGAGGTTCGCCAGAGGGGTGATCGTCGGCATGGGAGGGAGAGGGGGAGGAGAAGAAGAAGAAGATGGTGTTTTGGCCCTTTTTTTATTATTTTGGGTGCTTTTATCACATTTGTGGGTGCCTTAATCCTTGGGTGCCTTCATCAATTTATGGGGTGGAAATATCCGCT
The DNA here is from genome assembly GCA_038442645.1 of Agave tequilana. Classification (NCBI taxonomy): domain Eukaryota; kingdom Viridiplantae; phylum Streptophyta; class Magnoliopsida; order Asparagales; family Asparagaceae; genus Agave; species Agave tequilana. The sequence goes on from JAVJIF010016304.1 coordinate 111,235, forward strand.
CCAGACCTCTTCTCCTGTTCCTCCTAAAAAAAATTATTACTAAAAAGTACAGCACGTGACGCTCCTGATAATGTGATTTCCTGTCTGCGTTGTGTTATTTATATTATACTACTATACGCTATGTAGGTGATGGAAACCAACCAAACAAAGCAGCGGAGAGAGGGGGAGGGTTGAAGGGGCTTGGGTAGGGGTGGGGGTAGGGTGGGGTGATGGGAGGAGGAGTCTCTCTCTCTCTCTCTCTCTCTCTCTCTCTCGGCTAAAGACAGACAGACGTACGGACAAAATTCGTGAAGGAGTCACGGGAGAAAATCTCACTTCAGTCGATTTTAATTATACTTAGGGGCATTTTTGAATAGATAAACTTTTTCAAAAAAAATCAAAAATCTACCTCTCCCCCAAAAATTCCAAATATCGACCCACATCAGTGTTTTCATTGATTTGAATGTGGGAAATGTCAAAGAGATTTACAAGTAACTACAATGAAAATCACAAGTATCTCTCTTCTTGAGATTCTGGGGAAGCGTGCTGGTGGAAGTCTGGTCAGCGCATGACCACTTTGTTATGTTGATGATGCGAAGCGACCGAGTCTTCAAGTCTTCTGCTTAGAAATTTCCTTCTCGCTGATTCTGAAAATCGTTCGAGAGAGGAAGATCTTGAAGGTATTAGCATCCTGAAAGAGAAATAGAATTCTCTGAAGAAGCCTCAGTTATAAATTCGTCGTGAAGCTAAATGCAGCTTGTGCGAAGCTAGAAACTCGCATGTGAAGCTAATTATCCAGCTGGTTTGGGGTTATTACACCAATCCTTTGATTTGCTCCAGTAAATAAGGGATTTCCTTGATCTTCTCCAACTAATTAAGGAGTAAATAGATCGTGGCAATTAACTACCCAAAAAGTGATATCAATCACGTTAATTTCTTGCTGAGATTTAAATGGTCAAAAATGACCATAAGAGCTCTCAGCAGAACTAAGCTTCATGTGAAGCTAAGAAATAAGCTCACAATGGAGATATTCAGAGCTTACTGTGAAGCTAGAAGATAACGCTTCAACAGAGCTACAAAGAGCTTCATGCGAAGTTAGAACTGAGCTTACAGCGAAGCTAAAAGATAGCTCTTACCAGAGCTAAGAAAAGCTTCAGGCGAAGCTAGGAAAATGAGCCTCCAGCGAAGCTACTCTGAGCTTGCTGCGAAGTTATAACTGAGCTTGTAGTGAAGCTAGGTGTTAGTCTC